>UESW01004600.1:0-43368 GCA_900491605.1 Calamus simplicifolius
ATACTGAATCATTAACCACCATCTAACCCCTCTTTTAATTTGCTAGAAGATTATGCGAAGGGAGGGATCCGTAGCGTTTAAGTCCATAGGAAATTAAGTCCGCGAGAAAGTCGTTACTTGGAGTGGCAATTTCGGGATAAAAATCGCTATTTCGAGTAGAGAGTTCAACTGAAATGAAATCGCCACATGGAGTGGCGATTTCAATGGAATGAAATCGCCACTTGAAGTGGCGATTTCAACTCAAATGAAATCGCCATTTGGAGTGGCGATTTCATTCAATTGAAATCGCCACTTCAAGTGGCGATTTCTATTCAACCCCGCTGACGGGGCCGAGCCAGAAAATGATGACGTGGAGTAGAAAACGCCATTTTAAATGGCGTTTTCTACTTTAATACCATTTTGATAAAATTTTTTGTTCCTATCCCTTTGTTTTAAAACCGATGCCTTTTGGCACCGGTTTAAAAAACTACTCCTTTTGGCTTGCCGCTATTTTTATTCTTACTTCATCACGGTTAGTGCATGAAGTCAGTCCCTCAGCGAAATTCCAGTCCCTGCGCCACTAATAAATAATATTATGCTTAAATAAAGGCTATCAGTTATTTACTTCCCCAAACCAAATGCCTTCTAAAAAATGCTCTACGTGTCTGCAGTCACACGCAAGGCCACCAAACCGAACTTGTTGGCTTGTTTATAGCATCCATCTATAATAAATCAGGATCCTTGTTTGATAATTTTGAACATGCCACCATAGACTCCCCTAACCGGCTTCTAAACCGGACCGATATAAGGGCTGCTGCATTCAACGACTCTGTTTGGAAGTAGGAAAAAGAATGACAGCCATTGCCGTCGGGCGTGGGGTTCTTGTTGAGTGGGGTCCGGCTACGCGCGAATGTTCTCCCTTGTCCGGAACCCAAAGCCACTGCTAATGGCATCGTTCTTTCCGCTCGGCCTGCTGCTCCCATCCGACGCCTGCGGTTTTAGGGCTCGGCCGAGCCCCCTCCTATTTGATCCCATCCCTACACGCGACGCCTGCTCTCGGAAACTCCCCTCCCTCGCCTTCTTCCTTCTCTCCCCCCGATTCCTTACGCTTCTCAGAAGCAGCTGATTTGCTCATCGGATCGGCGACATTATCGTATCTTAGGTTTGTCGGCGGCTGACAGCAGGGAGAAGCGTCAAGAGGCGTCCGATGGCTCTCCACGCCGCTGCTTGCTCTTTTACCGGCCTCGCTTCAGCGTCCCAACTCCGTGCCCAGAACGCCTCCTCCAAGAGGTGTGGTTTTAAAAGGGGAGTTGTTAGAGCGGTCGCCGTGCCTCCTCTTTTCTCCTCCTCTGGGCCTCTCCGTAGAGTTCCAGGTGCTAATGTTTGTCGAATTGGGCCATAGTGTTACATTTATCGTTGATTTAATCTATTCTTATCATCTGTCCGATAGTGGGAAAGGTCTGAACGATTTATTTCATTCTTGGGTAGAGAAAGGTGTGAGAAGTTTACTAGGAGAAAAGAAATGGATTAAAAGCTAGAATTTTGATCAGGGAAGGCCTATTGAAGTTCCGACTTTTCGTTGTTAGCTAAAATAACAAGACCGTCCTTCTTGACCCGACTTATAATCTATTGTTAAGAGATCGTTCCTCCACATTTCCTGATTGAACTCCAGATTTTTAGTTGGTGGGGTTCGCCTCTTGTTCTCCCTTTCAAAAGAGGTGGTATAAAGTCTGAACTTGAAGGATTTCTGAAATAAATGGGGGGAAATCTTGATCCTCTTTGATGTTACCTCGTTCCTTAAGGTTGTTGTGCTTTGAGGTCTATACGCTGTCTGGATTCATATCATTTACCATGACTGCTCTAATCTGTCATTATATATTTGAATAGTTCGTCACTCTCAAAACTTTTACTTCAGTGGCAAAGGCTGAATTTTGTTGGGTAATGGGCCAAAATAGGTCATGAAAACCCTAATGGGCCTTGAAAGCCCATTAACCCCTTATGTATGTGAATGAGAAATTGCGGGGACATTTAGTCCCACATCGAAAAGAACAAGGAAGGAAGGTTCACTTATATGGAAACCTCCTCCTTAAGCTTGTGTTCCTTCGGCTCACCATAGAAGCTTGAGGGTGATCGCGCACGCGCACGCGCACGCGCACGCGCACGCGAAGGGCGCAATGGGCGCTTTGTAGGCGCACTTTGCACTTCGCACGTTTATTTGTTACATGGACTTGATCTCGAATTGAGTCTTCTCTCTCTTAGGCATTTGCATACTTTCCTAAGGATAGTATAGCAATAGTGCATTGAAAAGAGAGTAGCATTCTTGGTTCGATTATTTTGGTGAATTGTAGTGCTGCTTTCATCAAAAGGAGACTGTTGTATCCTGGGAGACAATCGTCATACTGACCGTAGCACCATTGCGGGACGAAATTGTCTTAAGGACATAGAGTAAACTCTAGCCTCAGTCTGATTCAAGTAGGTAGCCACCATCTGCCAGACATACCCACCAACAATCTTAAGACAATTTCCGTCCTCCACGAAGTGCTGCTGCAGATGGCTACTATGCATACATCCATTCAAGCCGAGAAGCCGGAGAAATTTCCGGCACTGATTCAAGAGGTGGCAACAGAAGATGCTGTTCTACCTCACAACTCTGAACTGTCAGAGTATTGAATGAAGATCCGCCTGTCCTGAAGGAAGGGGAGACCGACAAGCAAGTCATTGCTGCGGTGGAGGCATGGAAGCACTCAGACTTCCTTTGCAAGAATTACATCTCAATGGTCTGGACAATACCCTGTACAATGTGTACAGTAGTATTGCTACTGCCAAGGAGTTATGGGCATCCCTAGATAAAAAGTACAAGATAGAGGATGCTGGACACAAGAAGTTTGTGGTTGGAAGGTTCTTAGACTACAAAATGGTCGACCACAAAACAGTTATGGAGCAAGTCCAAGAGCTCCAGATTATCCTGCATGAGATACATGCAGAGAGAATGTCTCTCAGCGAGTCATTCCAGGTAGCTGCCATCATAGAGAAGCTACCACCACTATGGAAGGACTTCAAGAACTACCTGAAGCATAAGCGGAAGGAGATGGGACTTGAAGACCTAATTGTCCGCCTAAGGATCGAGGAGGACAATAAGAGCCAAGAAAAGAAGGCAGGAGGACAACCTGCTGAGCCAAAGGCCAACCTCATAGAAGGGAAGAAGAAACGCAAGTTTCCAGGCGAAGGCTTTAAACAGAAGAAGGGCAATCCAAAGAAATACAAGTTCAAGGGAAAGTGCTTTGTTTGTGGAAGCAAGGACACAAATCCAAGGACTGCCGTTTCAAGGATAAAGAAAAGAAAGAAGTCAACATGACTGAAACCCTATCCAAAGAGATATCCGAGATGATGCTGTCAGCTGTTGTATTTGAAGCAAACATGGTTGACAAAGCAAATGAGTGGTACATCGACACTGGAGCTACCAGACATGTCTGCTCTGATAAGAGTATGTTCTCATCATATACTCCTATCAATGGCAGAAATTGTTCATGGGTAACTCCGCTACATCCAAGATAGAAGGACTTGGCCGCATTGTTATGAAGATGACATCTGGCAAGGAGCTTCTACTGAATGATGTGCTACATGTCCCTGACATCCGGAAGAATCTCATATCAGGCTCCCTCCTAAGCAAACATGGCTTTAGGATGGTCTTTGAGTCTGATAAATTTGTACTCACTAAGGGGGGTATATTTATTGGAAGGGGTTACTTGAATAATGGATTATTCAAGGTGAATGTAATGACTGTACACAGAAACCTTGAAATGAATAAAGCATCTTCTTCTGCTTATATGATTGACTCCTCTTGTTATGGCATGATAGATTAGGACATGCGAATTTTAATTCATTACGAAAATTAATGAAATTAGAATTATTACCTAATCATGAAATCGATCCACATTACAAGTGTGAAGTGTGTGTTGAAGCTAAGTTAGCAAAAACACCATTTCCATCAGTTGAAAGAAATACTGAACCTCTTGACTTAATTCACAGTGATCTATGTGACTTAAAGTCAATTCAAACTAGAGGAGGTAAAAAGTATTTTATAACATTTATAGATGATTCAACAAGATACTGCTATGTGTATCTACTAAAGTCTAAAGATGAGGCTTTAGAAATGTTTAAATGTTATAAGAATGAAGTTGAAAATCAACTTGGCAAAAAGATTAAGGCCATAAGGAGTGATAGAGGTGGTGAATATGATGCACCTTTTGACAAATTTGTCAGGAGCATGGCATTATTCATCAAACTACTGCTCCTTATTCACCTCAATCTAATGGAATTGCGGAACGTAAAAACCGCACATTAAAAGAAATGATGAATGCTATGTTAATAAATTCTGGTACACCACAGAATTTATGGGGAGAAGCAATTCTCTCAGCAAATCATATTCTTAATAAGATACCTCTTAAGAAGAAGGAAGTGACTCCATATGAGTTATGGAAAGGAAAGAAGCCTTCCTACAATTACTTAAGAGTGTGGGGGTGTCTAGCTAAAGTAGCTATTCCGGACCCCAAAAGGTCAAGATAGGACCTAAAACTGTTGATTGTATATTTATCGGATATGCACATAATAGTAGTGCATATCGCTTTCTTGTGTATAAATCAGATATAACTGATATACAGAAAATACAATCATGGAATCAAGGAATGCAACATTCTTTGAAAATATATTTCCAAGTAAAAGGAAATTAGAAATAAGTTCAAATAAAAGAACTTATGATGAATACTGCTAGTAGTAGTCATCAGGAAGAATATCCTGAAGATGAACCCAGACGCAGTAAGAGACCAAAAGTTGCTAAGTCCTTTGGTCCTGATTATGTAACTTATATGTTACAAGATGAACCTCAGACATTCAAAGAGGCAATGTCTAATCCAGAAGCACCCTTTTGGAAAGAAGCTGTCAATAATGAAATTGAGTCCATCATGCATAATCATACCTGGGAGTTGGTAGACCTACCATCTGGTATGAAACCTTTAGGGTGCAAGTGGATATTTAAGAAAAAGCTAAAAGCTGATGGATCAATTGACAAGTATAAAGCCAGATTAGTGGCTAAGGGCTTCAAACAAAAGAAGGTATAGACTTCTTTGATACCTATTCACCAGTAAGTAGAATAACATCTATAAGAATGTTAATCGCTTTTGCAGCCATTAACAATCTTGAAATTCATCAAATGGATGTTAAAACTGCTTTTCTGAATGGTGAATTAGATGAAGAAATATACATGGAACAACCTGAGGGATTTATTGTTCCAGGACAAGAAAAGAAGGTGTGTAGACTTGTTAAATCCTTATATGGATTAAAGCAAGCACCTAAGCAATGGCATATAAAATTTGATAATGTAATGTTATCAAATGGATTCAAAATAAATGAATGCGACAAATGCATATATGCCAAATCCCTATCTGAAGGGTATGTGATAATCTGCTTATATGTAGATGACCTGTTAATCATTGGTAGTAATACTGAAATGATTAAACAGACTAAGAAAATGTTGATCAAACATTTTGATATGAAAAATATGGGTGTTGCAGATGTTATACTAGGGATTCGAATCACTAGAACATCTGAGGAAATAATATTATCTCAATCTCATTATATTGAGAAAATATTAAATAAGTATAAAAAGTATGATACTAGCCCGGTGAAAACACCTGTAGATGTTAATCTACATTTGGCTAAGTATACTGGAGAACCCATATCTCAATTGGAATACTCACGTATAATTGGCAGTTTAATGTATGTCATGAATTGTACTCGTCCTGACATAGCATATGCTGTCAATAAGTTGAGTAGATTTACAAGTAATCCAGGTCCAAATCATTGGACAGCTCTAATAAGGGTATTAAGATATCTGCGATATACCCTAAGTTATGGATTACATTATTCAAGATATCCAGCTGTATTAGAAGGATACAGTGATGCTAATTGGATATCTAACACAGAAGATACAAAATCCACAAGTGGATATGTATTCACCTTAGGAGGAGGTGCTGTGTCATGGAAATCTTCTAAGCAAACATGTATAGCTCGATCCACTATGGAATCTGAGTTTATTGCCTTAGAAAAGGCAGCTGAAGAAGCAGAATGGCTTCGAAACCTTTTAGAAGATATTCCATGTTGGCCAAAGCCTGTGTCTGCAATATGCATACATTGTGATAGTCAATCGGCAATATGCAGAGCACAGAATAAGATATATAATGGTAAGTCTAGACATATACGTCGTAGACATAATACCATTAAGCAGTTACTTGAAATTGGTGTAATTTCTATTGACTATGTTCAGTCAAAGAAAAACCTAGCGGATCCATTAACAAAGGGGTTACCAAGAGATCAAGTAAACTGTTTATCGAGGGGAATGGGTTTAAAACCTATAACTAAAAATCTTCATAGTGGATACCCAACCTAGCTGACTGGAGATCCCAAGATCTAGGTTCAAAAGGGACAACTAAATTATGAAGAGACTTGATAGCACTAAGGATGTACAATCCTACTCATTCCTATGATAATTGGTGCTACCTGCTAAAGGTACTAGGATAAGCATTGCTTTTAATGATTCTTATGACATGAACATCATGTGGGGTATAGCAGGATACTCTTAATAAGAATCACCTATGTGAGTGTGAACTGGGCCAATTCTATGAGAATTTTAAGGTTTAATTCTCTGAAGCACTCATGAGACCAGGAGTTGTTCGGGGCCAAAATGAACACAACCATGAGAACCAAAAGAATGCTCGGGAAGAAGTTGCGTGATTGTTATTGTCTTAGTTTACACAAAACGCTGAAAGGTTCAAGACATCGCGTTCACCTTTTAGCAAGTAAACTCGATAACAACTCACTAAGGAAGGTTCAAAGCCACAAGCTACCTATCCCGATACAACTTCATCCCATTATACTCTCTTTAGTGTGTCTGCATATTCATTTGCATTAAAATCCTTTTATGTGGGGGTTTGCCTTGCCAATCTTTGCTAATCTTTGATCTAAGTCCAATTTCCATTCATGTGGGGGATTGTTGGGTAATGGGCCAAAATAGGTCATGAAAACCCTAATGGGCCTTGAAAGCCCATTAACCCCTTATGTATGTGAATGAGAAATTGCGGGGACATTTAGTCCCACATCGAAAAGAACAAGGAAGGAAGGTTCACTTATATGGAAACCTCCTCCTTAAGCTTGTGTTCCTTCGGCTCACCATAGAAGGAGAGCTTGAGGGTGATGCGAAGCATCACCCTCGCGCACGCGCACGCACGCGCACGCGCACGCGCACGCGCGTGTGCGAAGGGCGCAATGGGCGCTTTGTAGGCGCACTTTGCACTTCGCACGTAAGGTTGCTTCCAAAGGGCATAAGGTTGCTTCCAAAGGGCATCGGACTTGACCCTCATTCAATCATCCAATCATCCATTCCGAATTGAATCAAATTCAATTCAGTTCTTCCTCTCTCTTAGGCATTTGCATACTTTCCTAAGGATAGTATAGCAATAGTGCATTGAAAGAGAGTTGCATTCTTGGTTCGATTATTTTGGTGAATTGTAGTGCTGCTTTCATCAAAAGGAGACTGTTGTATCCTGGGAGACAATCGTCATACTGACCGTGAGCACCATTGCGGGACGAAATTGTCTTAAGGACATAGAGTATAACTCTAGCCTCAGTCTGATTCAAGTAGGTAGCCACCATCTGCCAGACATACCCACCAACAAATTTTTCATCAACAATATGGTAGAAACCTTCTCTATCTGTTCCTTCTTATAATGCAATCTGCATCTTCGGTAAAAGAATTATTGTTGCTGGAATCCGTCCTTCGACTCGAACGTGGTCGAGCTTCATATTGGGCTCCCTCATGGGCAGATCTGCAAAACAGTCATCATGCGAAAGGTATTAGGGGTGACCCTCTGCGGAAGACCCTATGACGCTCAAGTCAGCAGAGATCAACGACGAACAAATATGGAAAGAAGGCTTTTGCTGAAGAATCCTTTCAGGATGGCCTTTTGGGAGCTCTGAGCAGAACTTTAATGGCGGAAAGGGAGTGAGCAGAGATAGAGTAGAGTGGTGCTGAGAATGCGTCAGGAATGCCTTACCTTAGAGAATCTGGGACTGTGTTATTTATAGGCAATCACCTGATTCTTTGAGCGTGTCATAGGAGGTCTGAAAGTTTGTTGGGATTCGAGGCTGATTCGAATCGGGCTATTGTGAGGCCGGTGGAATCCGTATCTTGTTAGTTAGTGGATCGACGGCCGAGAGGGCTATCCGGCGCTTTGAGATTCAGCGATCATATAGGCTTTAGACCGTTTTTGGTAGTATAGGCATAATTGCCTATGTGGATCATTGTTCGGTCATCATGGTTCCGTAGAGGTAGGTGCCTGAGTGCCTCGGTCGGGCCGAGGCACAGAGAACGGCCTGATCCGCCAAAGTATGGAAAGGCTCGGTTTGTCGAGGTATCTGATGACTCGGTCCACCGAGGTATGATAAAGGAGTAAGCTGAGCGTAAAGACGGTTTGATTCCTCAGAGGTGTGGATATCGCTCGGGCAGGCCGAGTGATGGATTGCTCGGGCAGGCCGAATGATGGATCGCTCGGCCTAGGACCTAGAGATATGGATAGCTCGGCCTAGGACCGAGAGATAGGGATCGCTCGGACTAGGACTGAGAGATATGGATCGCTCGGCCTAGGACCGAGAGATAGGAATAGCTCGGCTAGCGAGGCATATAAATGTAATCCGTACCCGAAAAATCCTTGTTTGCCGAGGGGCTAAGGTGCCTCGATCCACCAAGGTATAATGGTTGGTTCATCTCTTGCGGGCATCACGCAGCGAGTGGGAGTCAGGGCTGATCCTAATCCCTTGCACGATTATCAATGCAATGACGATTTTACCCCTCAACACATGCCTCCCACTTCCTAGTTCGAAGCGTAGATTCGGGTGTAGAGTATAGCCCTAGGTGGCACGGTCCGGACGGAGGGATCTGGATTTGACAGTCTGCATAATGATGCCCTAATTAATGTCGCGCGACCGCCCTACCTTTACGGATAGATCCGTCGTTTCTTAGGGACAACGGTCGGAAAAGCGTCATGTAGCAAATCCCGATTTTCACAACGCCTGCGATGGCGGTTCCGGGTATCTTGGTTGAGACGCCTTATCTTCCTTTTGAAGTGGTTTCTTTGGGGGGAAAGCAAGGTCGAAGCAGCGCCATTCTTGTTTGCAGCCCTTTCTCGTTTCCTCTTGGAAAATTTCGTTCCCCTGCTTCTTCTGTAACCCCATTCGGTTTCCTTTTTGACTTAGCAGCATGGTGAGTTCCAGCGACATGGTTTCAGAGATTATTGCCGAGGACTTGGGGAGAATATGCCAAAAGTATGGCGTTCCTTCGGATGTCCTTTTGCGATTGCCGGAACCTGAACATAGGGTCTCGCAGGAACTGGAACATGGGATTTTTTTTATGAAGATAGCCTGAAGGCAGGCCTCCGGTTCCCCTTCACCCCCTAGTGAAGGGGATTATGAGGTTTTACAATATCTGCCCGACAATGGTGGCTCCTAACAGCTGGCGCAGTATCGTCGGGTTTATCTCGATGTGTAGCCAGGTTCAGGTAACAAACTCTTTCCCTGTTCCGTGCATGTTACTATCTGATGTCTGGGAGGAACTCGGAGTGGTCCTATATTGGACCTCGGAGATCGTTCAAGACGATAACGGATAAGCTGTCGTCCATAAAGGAGTGGAAGGTCCGATTTTTCATTGCCGAGAGGAACATCGGCTCCAACTTCTCGCGGGGATGGATAAACTTTGTCAGGGACATGGAAGCGCATCCAGCTCTATCCGAACAGGAGAAGGAGGACCTAGAGGTCCTTCGTGACGGCCGAGTGTTTTCGGCTAATGACTTACTGTCGGAGGAGGCTCTTTTCGCTGCCGGGCTTAGCCCCATCGACACACAAGGTAAGTCCTCTCCTTTTTTCTCTTTCTATTGATTTCATTCGAGCAAGTATATCTCGGTTTGATCGTTCGCCCACTGTGCTTGCAGCCAAGAGATCTGCACTTGCGGGCCGTATAAAGGAGTTGGGCAAGCTCCCAAGAGAGACCGGTAGTGGGAAAAGACGCAAGTCTGAGAAGAAGGTTTGCCTTTCCGAAGAGCACTCGCCGGAGGTCGGGCGAGTCAGGGTTAGCCTGCGCTCCTTGTCACCAAAGAAAGAGAAGGTGGGAGCGCCGGCTGTGAGAGAGGGATTTTCTCAGTTAGGGGAAGAAGTTATAGTCGCAACGGAGGAGCAGAGAGTAGAGGACTCAGGGAGGATCGCTGAGATCACTCGTCCTTCGGTGGTGGAGATAGTGGGCAGCTCGGACGAGGCTCCATTGGCTTGTCTGGCAGTCCCCTCTTTTGGAGATGAGTTGTTGCCAGGTTCGGCGAGGACGGTATCCCGGGGGTTTCGTCCCGAGAAGATGTCTCTAGCTTCGGCAGGAGAAATGGGGTGGCGATTGTAGTCCCCGAAGCTCAGGATGAGCCCACCGTCGAAGGGCCTCCTTCGAAAGGATTACGGTGCGGTGATGTTGGGTCGACAGTGGCGGAGGCTCGGGAGGAGTCTCCTGCTGGAGAGCTTCCTTCTGAAGAGGTTGGAGGAGCTAGTGAGAGGATCGAGGCTTTGGTGGAGCCCGTGGGGAGGAGCAGATGCTGGTGATCGAGGAAGAACCCTTGGACGAAGGGGAAGGACAAGATGAGAATCTTCCAACCGAAGCTTCTCCCACTAAGGCTTTGGGGATATTGGCGCCTGGGCTGGCTGAGGTATCTGAGGAATCCCAGGCCAGAATTTTGCTGAAGGAGGCCAGGCGGTTGAAGGCTTCTCAGCCTGAGGTTGTCCGGACTGGTCCTTCGGACGTGCGGCCCGGTAGTTTGGACTCGGCCATTGAGGCGGCGTTCGCTGCCCTGATGAGGTTGGCATTGTACCCGAGCGCGGGTCCCTCGGTGAATAAGTTCGCGGACCTAGGATCTCATCGACGCTGTATTTGGTCAGCGGAATGTGGTGAAGGATGTCCACCTCCTTGAAATCGACAACCCCGCCCTTATGGAGCTCGCTAGGTCTTACGCCTCCCGGGTGAGTTGCTGTTCCAGAGTAATGGGTGCCTTTTGGTTGATTTAATTGCGCTTTCTTACTTGTATTTTGTTTTACAGAGCGCTTTGATCACCAGGGCGCTATGCTGGCGCTTGAACCTGGCAACAGGGGCTAGTGTCCAGGCCAAGAGAGTCAGCGCCGAGCTCCGGTTACGAGCGGAGGCGTCTGATAAACTCAAATGAGTTTTGGATGTAGCCAACAAGAACTTGGTGAAGGCGAAGGGATTGCATCAGGCCGCCCTCGACGAAGCGTCCAGGCTGAGGCTCGAAGTTAGGGAGCTACGTGGGCTCCGAACGAGGTATGACGAAGCATGCTCGGAGCTATTGTGGATCAGATCTAGGCATGCTGAAGAAATAGAGTCTGTTAAGAAATAGTTTGACGAGAGTCGGGACAGGCTAAGGAAAGATGCTGCCGAGGAGAGGAGTCGCCTGAATAGAATACTCAGCGAGACGAAGGAGAAGATTCGATAGCTACAACATTGCGTTATTGCCAGGGATGGTAGGATCAAATGGCATCAGGAGAAAATAGCCAAGCTCGACGATGAGCTCTCCCAGTCCAGGGAAGAAGCTAACAGTAGGCAGTTGAGAATCAATGACCTCAAGGATAGGATTGAGCAGGTTAAGGCCAATAAGCTGAGGGCCTTCGGCGAGGTCGAGGAATTGACCAAGAGAATAGCCCAGTAGGAGGGGGAGGTACGATATCGTCTCTTTAACTTCCCTATTTTCTCATTATTGCACCGATTAATCCTGTGCTTACAGATGGAGAAGGCGAAACTCGAGGGCCAAAGTCAATTAGAGACCTTACAAGGAGAGCTGGCATCGAGTCGCCGGAGGAGCTTGGAGCTCAAAGGCCAGGTCGCTGAGACGAGAAGCAAGTCGCCTCACTTCGGAGTCTGGTTGCTGAGGCTGAAAGGCAACTCGCCCTATTTCGGGGCGAACAGGATGCGACCTGTGCTGAGGCATTCTAGCTCAGCGTGGAGGAGGTTCGAGCCAGGATATCTCGGGAGCACCTGGAATGAGACCTCTTTTTCCTTGAGGTGGAGGGTAATGACGTGCAGACCCAAGGGATCGAGTTATCAGCAGAGACCAATATGAAGAGGTCTCGGATTTGACGTAGATGCCCTTCTGGGGGCTGATGCAACTGTAGACTCGGGTGTGGATGGTCGAAAGGGGGAGAGCCATTCGAGCAATGCAGGGGCCCCGAGGCTCATCGATCGGCCACTTCGAAGTGGGCAGACCGAGCCATATTTCTCCAGTGCCGGCCGCTGATGCCCCTAAGGTCGGGCCCGCGCCCTGATAACTGTGGACTGGTTCGGATTTTGTATTATTATTTTTCTCTTCGTTGGCCGTCTATAGAAGACTTCAATGAAATTTAAAAATTTCTTGTCTCTATTATGCGCATTTTTCCTCCTATCCGCGTTATTTCGAGGATATTTAATTCGAAGGAGTCCGGTAGATCGAAGGGAGTCTAATCCCAAGGAAGGGGGCGCCTCTTGAGCGCCTCGTTGCTATTTATTGATCCTCTTCGGCGAGGGGGCGCAACTCTTCGTTTCCTGTGAGCGCCCACTAAGGCGGTGACGCGTGGCGAATTTCCGCGATAGTTGCGTTGGAGTTGATGGTCCGGGCGATCGAAATACCTGCCAGAAGTAGTTTAAAAATGGATGGGGGATGCCATCATTAATCACATCTCTTGTTGACCTCCCGAAATTTAGGATAGTAGGATGGCTTCAGAAAATGAAGGGGGTCTACTGGAGCGCCAGGTAATGGCGATAATGGCCACGGGGGGCAGGCCCCTCCGCGAGGGGGCCTCCATGGGAGCCACGTTCTGATAACATCGACAGGGAGGACCTGTCGTTGATGCTCGTGGACCGCGACCGACTTCGGAAGATGGTCGAAGAATACATGGCCATCTCCATGAGGGAGCACGAGCTCCTTTGTCAGATCAACCGTCGACTGGAAGGGCAAGTGGCGACTCTCCGGCAACAAATTGCTATTCTCACCGCCGAGCTAAATTTGCGGCATGGAGAGAGCTCGGCAGCGCCCGATGGAGACGATAAGCCCCAATGAGAGCTCATGTGTCTTTTTCTTTTCTTTTTGTTTTTCTTTTATGATGAACAAAAAAGAATTTTCGTAACTTTCGTGTTCGCTGCCATCTTCGAAATGTTCGTTCTCATCATGTGAGTCTTACGAACGAAACACCCCCTTGGGGGTCTCTGGTGATCTTGGCGAGACTAAGGTATGGTGTCCTCGCTTTAGCCGAGGTAAGGGAACTCATGAGTTCCAGTCGGAGTGTAGTATATCGCTCGGTTTTACCGAAGCATAAGGAGCGTCCCGTTAGCATTGGGGCGAGAGTAGCTATCTCAGTTTGGACCGGGGATAAGGGAACGTTCGGTTTTTACTGAATCAAAAAGAGATACCTCGGTTTTTTTCGAAGTAAGGAGACTATTTCGGCTTTGAATCGAAGCAAAAAGCGATGTCTCTGTTTAGGCTGAAATATAACAGATGGTTTGGCTTCGGGCCGAAACAGGAATATCGACCTGGTCTTTGTCGAAGTCGTAGGGGCGGCGTGTCTTTATTGAGGAGTATTGGCTTCTGTGCCTTTTTATTGCTCTGCCAGCGCTTTGTCTTTTCTAAGGCGAGTTGGCTTTGCATGGGCGACAAGCATCCGGCTTTCATTGGGGGACGTCTTTTTCAGTGGGGATTTCCAGGCTCGTCCATATCTCGGAGAGCGGTTTTTTTGCATTTAAGGCTCTCGATTCGAGATCGTGGGGAGATCTTTTGCCTTCCATAATGACCTGAGGGGTGCGCTTGGCGCGCTGATGTGTATCTTCCTGTCCCGGTGCGCCACGTGGCACCACGACTTTGCCGTTTCGAATTTCAAGGGTTCCTTCCTTAATGGCCGCTCCCGCCGACTGCCTATATAAAGAAAAGGGGAGCAGACGGTGCATAAGCACCTTTTAAAGCCTTTTCTCTTCATAACTTAGAGATATGTCCATGGCCTTTTCTTTGAGGCCGAGAGCGGAGATGTCGAGTTGTTTCCCTTTTGGAGGTCGGCTTGACCCAGATAGCTGGGTGATAGAGGAGTTGCTAAAGAGCAGATGATCCTCAGAGGAGGTATCTCGGAGGTCATATGGAGAGCGCACGGGTTATCCACAGCGGTCATATGGAGAGCGCACGTACACCTTTCCTGTGTGTCCTTTGTGGTCCGCCATGGGGAAAACCAGAAATGCAAAGCACATGCAGTCCCCGTGGGTTACATGAATTTCCCTTCCCCTCACAGGATGAACTGAGGGACCCAATATGAGGGGAGGTGTTGGTTTGCTAGTCCCCTGTCTATGTCTGGGTAGCGGCTAGCAGCCGAGCATCCCACTATAGGGGGAAGGAGCCCTCAGCATCAGCATCCACAGGTCTTCGGCCTAGTTTGGGTCTTTTGGCTTGTCCGTCCGAGGGATCAGCGACTCAACATAAGTTGTATGATTTCTCTGATTTCTTGGATGCTGCATCGACACCAAAGGCCGAAGTTGCTTTTTAATTCATTTGTTTTTACTTCCTGCGCATGCGCTTGTAATACCTCTTCAGAGGTTGTATATCTCATCGATTAACGGAATAAAGAAAGTTTTTTGTTCTTTCTTTTTTCAAATGTTTGCTTTCCCTTTTGGCGTGACTATGCAGTCTTGTCCGTTTTAGGCTTATCGAGTCATGCTCGGCTCATAAACCTTCGTCTGTGCTTAAGTAGCACCGCCTTCGTTAGGCATTTTCATAGTGTTCGACCCCCTTCAGAGGAGGCACTGGTCTCTGTTCAAGTCAAAGGGAGGCTTGGGCGACCTTACTGATTCACAAGATAGGTGCGGCCCGATAAAAAGGGGCTAAGTAGGTCTTTCCTTAAGGAGGAGAGACAGCTGAGAGAGAGGGATTGCTTACTTGCGCCGAAGTATGATAAGATGTATCAGTTGCGCTAAAATGTCTGAGAAATCAATTGGCCTTGCTGTTACTACAGAATCGCCGGGGCCACTTGGCTTTGTCCAAGGCTTCAAAGATTAATAAGAAATTCCATTCGGCTTTGGCCGAGGGTTCTGATATGTCACTCGGCTTGGCCGAGGTTCCTGTTAATAAAAGATGCACTTCGGCTTTGGTCGAGACTTTTGATAATAAGAGATGCACTTCGGCTCTGACCGAGGCTTTGGGAAGCTACTCGAGCATGACAAGGCTTTAGGAACCGCAGAGTGTATACCTGGTGGTGCCATGGCGCAGGGAACATTGCTCGGCCCTGCCGATGTTCGGAGACTATTTGGAGATCACTCGTTCGGCCGAGGCTGTAAGCTGCCCGAATTCGACCGAAGCTTTTACACAGTTTGGCCCGGCCGGGGCTTGTAAGCTGCCCGAATCCGGCCAAAGGCTTGCAGATCATTTGGCTCCCAGCCGTACCGAGAGCGCTCGGCCATATCGAGTCTTTGTGGAATAGGACTCGGCCCAGTTAAGGTACGAGATTTAGCTTGGCCCCCGGGCATACCGGGAGTGCTCGGCCATACCGAGTCTTTATGGAATAGGACTCGATCCAGCTGAGGTACGAAGATTTTGCTCGGCCCCCGGGTGTACCGGGAGTGCTCGGCCATACCGAGTCTTTATGGAATAGGACTCGGCCCAGCCGAGGTACGGAGATTTAGCTTAGTCCCCGGGCGTACTGGGAGTGCTCAGCCATATCGAGTCTTTATAGAATAGGATTCGGCCCAGCCGAGGTACGGAGATTTTAGCTTGGCCCCGGGCGTACTGGGAGTGCTCGGCCATACCGAGTCTTTGTGGAATAGGACTCGGCCCAGCCGAGGTACAGAGATTTTAGCTTGGCCCCGGGCGTACCGAGAGTGCTCGGCCATACGAGTCTTTGTGGAATAGGACTCGGTCAGCCGAGGTACGGAGATTTTGCTTGGCCCCCGGGCGTAGAGGTGGGCGGCATGGCCCAGGCCCGTGGCACGGCCCCGTACTGCTACAGTACCGGGCCGTACCGGCACGGCCCAGTGAACCGTGCCGTGCCAGGCGCGAAAATTTTTTCTGTTGGCCCAGCACACGGCCCATGACGGGCCTGGGTCGGCCCGCCGTGCCGGCCCAGCCCATGCACGACTCAAATAAAAAAAATTGTAAAAAAATATTTTTTTGATAAATTAAAAATTATTAGGCATAAAGAAATTTTATTAATATAAAGCCACCTTACAGGTGGGGGGTTTGGCATAGACCCCTACCAGTTTATTAATTTAAAATCAAAATGATACAGAAGGGAGGGGGCTAGGCCTGACCTCCAGAACATAATACAATAAGCAAGGAGAAAAAAATAGAAAGAAAAAAATACTTTAATTTTTAACAATTTTAAAAATAAAAATATACAATTATAAAAGTAGAAGAAATGACTCACTCATTAGTCATCAGTAGTATTTGTGTCATCGTCATCTTCGCTGGTTAAGTCATGTCCACCTTTATCTTGAAGCCTCGCCTCAGCATCCAACCAATCTTTGAAGCAGATAAGCATCTCAACTGTCTCGCCAGTCATCTTACTTCTCTTTTCGTCTAAAATACATCGACTTGCACTGAAAGCGGATTCCGATGCTACTGTGGACATCGGCACAGCTAAAACATCTCGTGCAATGGCAATATAACAAGATATTGATTTTTATCATTCTTCCACCAAGCTAATACATCTAGACTTTCTATTTGATCTTCATCATATGCAGAATGAAGATCGTTTCGTAAATAAAATTCTAATTCATTACTTAAAGACGAAGAAGATGAAGAAGATGATGAAGCATCTGCGTGTCTTCTAATGAATGAAAAAATAGATGACGAACGAGATCTAGAAGAAGAAGATCTTTGAACAGGTATTCTAGATCCACAAATTTTATCATTATATAAATAATAAATCTCATTAAGAAGTCGTGTTACCTCATCTTTAGCAGGTTCAGGATTTTGATTCATGTTTTCACAATATTGATCAATTAAAAAAATTACACCATTTAATTTAACTCTAGGATCAAAAACAACAGCTAAGTTATGCAATGGACATATCCTATTCTAATATTCATTCCATTTAGTTTCCATATTATGTATAATAGGCATTAAAACTTCATGATATCTATATTCTTTAAATTTTTCACTAATTACATATGCTTTTTGTAAAAATGAACAAGAAGTTGGATAATAAATACTTGAAAGAACATTCATCATAAAAGTAACCAAAAAATCTTCTAAAATTTTACCTTGATTCTAATCAGTTTCAGTCAATGTAAATCCTAATCCACGCTCATTAATATAAGCACTTAATAAGTTCTTATATGGGTATGCATCATGTATCATGGCATAGGTGCTATTCCAACGAGTTATTACATCAAGTTTAAATTTTTTAAAACATTTACCATGATCTACACATAATTGTTTAAATTCTTGAAGTCTTGACCTTGAAGCATGAATAAAGGAAACTGCATTTCTAATTTTTGAAATAACCTCTTGAATTATGTTCATGCCAGATTGAGCAGAAAGATTTAATATATGACATGCACATCTAATATGAAATAATTGTCCATCTAAAATGGGATGTAAAGAGTCGTTTAATAATGCAACAGCAGAATTATTATTAGATGCATTATCAAAAGTAATTGACATTATTTTATTATTAATATTATATGAGCATGCAGTTTGATAAATAATATTTGAAATTTGTTGTTCTGAATGCGGAAAATCAAAAGCATGAAAAGCAATAATTCGTTTATTTAATTGCCAATCATTATCAATATAATGAGCAGTAACAGAAAGAAATAATTACTACCTACAGATGCCGTCCAAATATCAGAAGTTAAAGAAATTTTAGCATTTAAATTTGAGAGGCTTTTGTTAAACTTTGTTTCATTGCTAAAAAGTTTGTCATAGCCACTCTTCTAAAGGTACGCCTACTAGTTCTTTTATAAGCAGTTGTAGGCCTAATTGAACATATCTTTCAAAATTATAAGATTCAGATAAACTAAAAGGTAATTCATCTTGAACTATCCATTTTACCAGTAATTTTTTTTGATTTTCGTGGTTATATGCAAAATTGCCTACAAGTAATCCCTCTTGTATATTAAGGAGTCCTTGTTGACTGGAATCATGCATCCTATGACTCTCTTGATGTCTTCTTAGATGCCCTGTTCCCCCAGTACTAAAACAACTGTAAAGTTTTGCACATTTTTTACATTTTGCTTTATAACTTCATCAACCATAATTCTATCGAAATCAATCCAAACATTACTAGTCCTCTTACGAGAAGAGGTTTGACACTCACTGACACTAGCTCTAGATGGAACTTGGAGTTGGGATTGGGGTTGGGGTCCTTGGGGATTAGTTTCCTCACCCTCAGCATGTTAAAATTACTTTCGTTAAAAGATGCCATATCTAAAATTTTTAATTAATAAATGCAAAAAAATAAAAACTAACCCACAAAAAGGAATTGAGAAAAGATTAGAGGTGGAGGCGTGGAGCCGAGATTTGTGAGCTTCCTCTTGCGCTCTCGCCTCTCAACAAGAATTGATCTTGTAGCACTTTGACTACTTGCTTGAGCACTTACCACTTGTAAGAACACTTGCAAACTAAAAATTAAATTGCTAATCTATTAGAGCACTTGCTGGAAGAGAGAAATGGTAGTATTAGAGGAATTGGTTTGGTATGGTAAGAATGAGGGAGAGTTTATTTATTTATAGAATTTTAATTTTTTTTTTCAAAATTACCCTTTGATATAGCCGTTATATGACTGTTGGGAGGGGTAAAATGGTCTAAACCCCTCCCAATAGCCATTTTTAACGGTTATATAGCCGTTAAAAACGGCTAAAAAAATTGGTGCGGTGCCCAGGTGGTGCCTGGGCACCATGTACCGATGCCTAGGCACATCACCACCTGCAGGCACCACGTGGTGCCTAGGTAGGCTGCAGGTGGTGCCTGCCTAGGCACCACCTGCCGTGCCATGGCACGGTCGTGGTGGGCCGTGCCATGGCATGGCCCTTAGCACGGCCTAGCTGGGCCGTGCTGGCACAACCCGTGGCCCATTTTAAAATGGGTCACGGGCTGTGCCAAATTTGAATTTTTTTTAATGGCCGTGCCTGGCATGACCCATTAACAAATGGGCCGTGCCAGGCACGGCACGGTAAATTTTTAGGCACGGCGGGCCTGGGCCGTGCCTGGCACGGCACGGCCAGTGCCCATCTCTACCCGGCGTACCGGGAATGCTCGGCCATACCGAGTCTTTGTGGAATAGGACTCGGCCCAGCCGAGGTACGGAGATTTTCTGCTCAAGGAGGCAGCTCGATCGTGCCGAGAATTGGTAAGCAACACTTGTTTTTTATTATGACTTTTCGAAAAAATGATTGTAGCGATCATGCCGCGGATCATAAAAAACAAGATGCCAATACCGTAAACGGGGCAAGTCTATAGAAAGCGTACCCTACTGATGGTATATGCGGAGATGTTTGAATTCCATGTCGGGGAATAGATTTTTCGTTCAGATCCTGGAGTTTGTAGGTATCGGGCCCGATGACTTCTACCACTTGATAGGGGCCTTCCTAGTTCGGAGACAGCTTTCCTTGTTCCAGTGGTTTGGAGACGGATGTTTTCTGGAGGACAAGATCTCCGGGCGAGAAAGATTTTTCTTTGACTCTGGAGGCGTGATAGCGAGCCACTCTTTGTTGGTAGGCAGCTACTCTGATCTGAGCTTTCTTTCTGATCTCCTCCACCAGGTCAAGGTTGGTACGAGCTGCTCGTCGTTAGTCTCCTCCGAGTAACTCTCCACCCGCGGAGAGGGGAGTCCTATCTCCACGGGGATGTCGACTTCTGTGCCGAAGGCCATCCGGAACGGGTCTCGCCTGTGGGAACTCTTTGGGTGGTACGATAGGCCCATAGGACGTGGTGAAGTTCGTCCGCCTATCTGCCTCGGGTTCTGGCAAGCCGAGCCTTGATCCTTGAAGTAGGGTCCGATTAGCTACTTCGGCTTCTCCGTTGGCTTGCGGATGCCCGACTAATGTGAGGCGGTGATAGATTCCATGTTCTTCACAGAACTCTCGGAACTTAGGGTTATCAAACTGCTTGCCATTGTCGGTGATGATGGTATGCGGGAGGCCGAAGCGACAAATAATGGATCTCCACACGAAGTCCATAGCCCGAGCTTCGGTTATCTGGGCAACTGCCTCGGCCTCGACCCACTTGGTGAAGTAGTCAATGACGACAAATAAGAACTTTTGCTGTCCTGTGGCGAGGGGAAACGGGCCAAGGATGTCCATCCCCCACTTAGCAAAGGGCCAAGCGGAGGAAATAGGAACCAAGCTGGCGGAGGAAAGCCTATGAATATTAGAATGTCTCTGACAAGGGTCGTAAGCTCGGATGAGATTGTCAGCATCCTTTTGCATGGTGGGCCAATAATATCCCTGGCGCAGCACCTTGTGGCATAAGGATCGGCTCCCCAGATGGTTACCGCAAATTCCCTTATGCACCTCCGAAGAGCATAATCAGCCTCAGACAGGCGAAGGCATTAAGCAGCGGTATGGAGAAAGACCGCTTATACAGTTGGTCATCAATCAGCACATAATGGGTAGCCTGCAACTTCAGCTTTCTTGCTTCCTTTTGGTCGGCTAGGAGCGATCCTTCTTTAAGATACTTAAATATGGGGTCGAACCAGGATGGTTCGACCTCGACCTGCATCACTCGGTCAGCCTCCGTGATGCTGGGCTTTTCCAGAATCTTTAGGGGAAACTTCCGCTCGGAATCCATCGATTCCGTGGTTGCTGGCCGGGACAATAGGTCGGCTGCATTCTCGGATCTTGGGATCTGAATGACTTCAAACTCGGAGAAATAGGAAAGTGAGTCCGCACCTTTTGAAGATATCGAATCATGTTCGGCTCCCGGGCTTCGAACTCGCCCCGCATGTGACTGGCCACCAACTGAGAGTTGGTAAAGACATTCAGCTTCTTCACCTTAAGGTTACGGGCAATTCGGAGTCCAACGAGCAGAGCTTCATACTCGGCTTCATTATTGAGGCTGAGAAGAAGCGGATGCCGTATTCGAAGGTTGCCCCCTCTGGGCTGGTGAGGACTAAACCAGCACCGAGCTATTGGCATTAGATGATCTGTCAACGTGGAGCAGCCACAGGGCATCAGATCTCGGATGCTCAGAGGAGTCCGGAGTGGAGCCATCCTCGGGGATAGTGCATTCGAGGAGGAAATCAGCTAGAACTTGGGCTTTTGATGGTCGGGCGAGATTGGTATCGGATGTCATGCTCGCTTAGCTCGACGGCCCATTTGGTCATTCTCCTGATGTCTCCGGACGATGGACCATCGCTTTGATGGGTTGGTCGGTCAGGACCATCACAGAATGTGCTTGGAAATACGGTTGCAGCTTCCGAACCAACGTTATCAGGCCAAAACCAACTTCTCGATCCGGATGTACCTTGTCTCGGCGTCTCGGAGCAGTTTGCTGACATAATAGATTGGCTTTTGGTCTTGTTCTCTTCTCTGACCAATACTAAGCCAATGGCGCCTTCCGAAACTGCTAAGTACAACAACAATATTTCCCTCGGATTCGGACTGCTGAGAAGGGGTGGAGAGCCGAGATACCTTTTAAGGTCCTCGAACGATTTCTGACACTCGGGAGACCATTGAAATTCTTAGCTGATCGGAGAGCTTTTAAGAAAGGGAGGCATCTCTCGGCCGATCGAGCCACGAAGCGGTTGAGGGCCGCAACCTCCCAGGCACTGGACTTCCTTGACGGACGCTGGAGGTGCCATTTGCTGAAGGGCCTGGATCTTCTGTGGATTGGCCTCAATGCCTCGTTGAAAAACCATGAAGCCTAGAAACTTCCTAGAATTGATGCCGAAGGCGCACTTAGTCGGGTTGAGCTTCATTCGATATTTTCGGAGCGTTGCGAAGCTCTCCGAGATATCCTCAATGTGCTGGGATGCTTATCTGCTCTTGACCAGTATGTTGTCGACGTACACCTCCATGTTACGGCCGATCTGCTCCTTAAAGACCTTGTTAACTAGCCTTTGGTAAGTAGCACCTGCATTTTTCAGACCGAAAGGCATGACATAACAATAAGTACCTCGGTCGGTTATTTCTTCTTCATCCTCGGGCGTATTCGGATTTGGTTGTAGCCCGAATAGGCGTCCATGAAGACCAGCATCTGGTGACCTGAAGTAGCATCTACAAGCTGGTCAATCCGAGGAGAGGGAAGCTGTCCTTCGGACATGCTTTGTTGAGGTCGGTGAAGTCGATGCAGATCCGCCACTTGCCGTTTGACTTCTTCACCATAACAACATTTGACAGCCAGCTGGATAGTTTACCTCCGAATGAAATTCGCTTTGATAAGCTTGTCGACTTCTTCCTCAATAGCCTTTTGTCGCTCAGGGGCGAAGCTCCTTTTCTTCTGCTTAATGGGCCGGGACATCTCGTCCACATTGAGACGGTGGACGAGAACGTCTGGGTTGATCCCGGCATATCGAAGCGGACCAGGCGAAGACATCAGCATTCTTTCGAAGAAAGTCGATCAGCTCCAGCCAGGTTTCCCTTTTAGTAGCGACCCGATCTTTTAGTTTGGTCGGCCGGGCCGGGCTTCGTTCAGTGGTACCTCCCCCAGCTCTTCGGCTGGTTCTCCTCATTGCTCGGCAAAATCCTCCTGAGCGTCCAGCCCGTCAACCTCGGGCAGTTTGGACTGAAGGCTGGTGACGAAGCATTGCCGAGCCATAGCTTGGCTTCCTCGAACTACACCAACTCCCCGTTCGGTAGGGAACTTCATGACTAGATGCGGGATGGAGACAACAGCTCCAAGGGACATTAGGCCGGATCTCCAAAGATTGCATTGTAGGGCGATTGAAGCTTGGTCACCAGGAAATCTGCGTGAACAATGGCAGTACAGGGCCAAGTTCTTGCTCGGACCGTCAAGGTCATGACCCCCTATGGGGTAATAACATCGCCGATGAACCCCATTAGGGTGGAGTCCACGGCTCGAAGACTCTCCACGAGCAGTTTCATCTTTGCAAACACATCGAGGTACAGAACATTGACAGAGCTCCCACTATCAATAACAATCCGGCTTACATCATAATTGTTTAGATTGAGAGATACAACCAGCGCATTATCATGCGGGAACAGTATCTTCTGGAGGTCATCATCGGAGGAGAGCTCATCAGTCTGTGCTCTCTTTGGTGCCGAATCCTCTTCATTATCCCATCGCCCGGTGGACTACCGATTGCCTCGATCACATTGATGTGGCCAACAACTGGAGGGTTTGAAGGAGGAGGCTGCTGAGGCTCGGGCTGGCGGACACCCCCATTTCTGGCTCGGGCGCTCTCCTGAATTGGTTTAGTCTGCCCCGCTGGATGAGCCTCTCGATTTCATTCTTCAGCCAGCATTCTTCGGTATCGTGGCCATGGTCCCGGTGGTAGCGATAGTACTTGGTGGGGTCTCTCCGGGTCGCATTCCCTCAAAGAGAAGACGGTCGAGGGAGTTGGCGCTCTATCTCCATGAGGATCTGCGCCCTCGGGGCGGTGAGCGAGGTGAACCGGTTGAACCTCCTAGGCGGGCTCGGGTGCGGTTCCTCGGCGGCGGCGGAGGGACCCTTTGGCGGTGAGGTGGGCTCAGCTGACGGACAGATTGGTATTTATCTGAGCCCTTGGACTCCTTCCTTGCCAGCTCAGCGCGGGCAGTCCTTCGTGATTCCTCGATTCTGGCGTACTTGTCCACTAGGGCCATCATATCGGAGAGGCTCGGAGGTAATTGACCTCCAACGCCAGGTAGAAGTCACTCTCTTTAACACTCGCCCGCTAGGGCGGACATGGCCACCTCATGGTTAAGGTGATCCACTTCCAGCATGGCCGTGTTAAAACGACCGAGATAGTTCTTCAAGGATTCCCCCTCTCTCTGCTTAACCTCGAAGAGGGAATTAGATCTCCGCCGGTGATGGTGGCTGCTGACGAACTGGCTGATGAAGAGGCGACTCAGCTCGTCGAATGAACCAACGGAACCTGGTTTTAAGGCATTAAACCAGATTCAAGCGAACCCTCTAAGGGTGGAGGGGAAGGCGCGATAGAGAATCGCATCTGATGCCCATGGAACATCATTATCGATCGGAAGCTACTGAGGTGGTCGTCGAAATCGGAGGATCCGTGATAAGGCTCGATGGCGGGCAGCTTGACATGGGAGGGAATCACTTCCCCCATGATCTCCTTGGAGAAGGGAATGCTCTGCTCCGCCTTATGCTGAAGCGGATGGGCCTGCTTAGCAGCGTCCAACTCTGGCTCATCTCCCAGATCTGTCGGCGGATCTCCTCTTCGGGCATAGCAAGAGGGGCTGGGCGAGGAGAATGCGGAGACAATGTCGAGTTGTGGCGAGAGAACACCGAGAGAGGGATCGAGCCCGCTGAGACCTAGGGAGATCCTTGCGCAAACCCCTTGCGGGGCTGGCCCAGCTCCCTTAGGACGACGAGGGGGGTCCGCGACTCCATGCGGACCGAAAAGAGATTGCTGGGGGAATGGGGGCCGCGGCCTCTCAGGAAGGTGCAGAGCAGGAGCAGCTGGACAGGGAGCTTCATGGTGTCCTTGAATCAGATGGGTCAGAGCTTGGACCTGCTGGACCAGTGTGGCAAACTGGTCCTGGGTCACTGGGGCCGCTGGTGGCGATGGAGTCTCAACTGGTGGCGGCGGCGACGCCACACTGCTCACCGGATCAGGTCTTTGGGAGGCGACCTGGTCTCGGGCTTCAAAGTAGCCCTTTTTCGATTGGCCATTGAAGGGGTTCTCTTCAAGATCGAGATCCTTATCTCCTTTTTCTTCAAGTTTATGGGACTTGAGGGCCCTTCCTCTAGCGCCAATTTGTTGTTGCTGGAATCCGTCCTCCGACTCGGGCGTGGTTGAGCTTCAGATTGGGCTCCCTCCTGGGCGGACCTGCAAAACAATCGTCACGAGAGGTGTTGGGGGTAGCCCTCTGCGGAAGACCCTCCGACGCTCAAGTCAGCGGAGATCAACAATGAACAAATATGGGGAGAAGGTTCTCGCTGAAGAGTCCTTCCAGGGTGGACTTTTGGAGCTCTGAGAAGAGCTTTAATGGCGGAAAGGGGGTGAGCAGAGATAGAGTGAGAGTGGTGCTGAGAATGCGTCAGGAATGCCTTACCTTAGAGAATCTGGGACTGTGCTATTTATAGGCGATCACCTGATTCTTTGAGCATGTCATAGGAGGTCTGAAAGTTTGTTGGGATTCGAGGCTGATTCGAATCAGGTTGTTGTGAGGCCGGTGGGATCCGTATCTTGTTAGTTAGAGGATCGACGGTCGAGAGGGCTATCCGGCGCTTTGAGATTCAGCGATCATATAGGCTCTAGGCCGTTTCTGGTAGTATAGGCATGATTGCATATGTGGATCCTTGTTTGGTCATCATGTTTCCGCAGAGGTAGGTGCCTGAGTGCTCGGTCGGGCCGAGGCACAGAGAACGGCCTGATCCGCCAAATTATGGAAAGGCTCGGTTTGCCGAGGTATCTGATGGCTCGGTCCACCGAGGTATGACAAATGAGTAAGCTGGGCGTAAGGACGGTTTGATTCCGTAGAGGTGTGGATATCGCTCGGGCAGGCCAAGTTATGGATAGCTTGGATTAGGACCGAGAGATATGGATCGCTCGGCCTAGGACCGAGAGATAGGGATAGCTCGGCTAGCAGGCATAGAGATGTAATCCGTACCCAAGGAATCCTTGGTTCGCCGAGGGGCTAAGGTGCCTCGATCCACGAGGTATAATGGTTGGTTCATCTCTTGCGGGCACCGCGCAGCGAGTGGGAGTTAGGACTGATCCTAACCCCTTTGCACGGTTATCAATGCAATAGCGATTTTACTCCTCAACAAGAATGATCATTTTTCTTGGATCATGATAAAAAGATTATATGCACAGTGGATATTTGGACATCTGGAATAATCTTGACATTGGTTGCTAGGGGATTATCCCAAGGAAGAAAGTGCAAGTTAGACAGAAAATTGAAAAAAAAAAAAAAAGGAATTTGCTTTTTGATTAAAGGTAGAGCACATCTTTAATTTATCCAAATTCTGGAAAGACATCTGATGACTTTATGTTGTTTAGAAACCTTTAGATGCTGAATTGATCATATCGTTCTGTCAATCTCACCTTCTCAATCAAATGAAGAGAAAGGGAAAAACCCTCTCTCTCTCTCTCTCTCAAAAAAAAAATAAAATAAAAAATAAAACAGAAGCAGCCAAATTGAATTGAAAACAAGATAAGTGTCATTCACATATCCTGCACCTTTATAACATGAGATACTCACCTTCTATGGATATTGATTTTTCTTGCTGCGTGCTTATCAACTGCCTTACCTAGATCGATAGGACACGACTTTTCAATTTATAATGTTTGAAACTTGTCATCGTGTCTTTCTTCTGACCTTGATTGCTATCTTAGGTTATGCAAGAGCATCTGCAGGCAACAATAGCTCTCTTGGGACAAGTGATTCTTCACTTATTGTGTGCTTTGGGGAAATGCTAATTGATTTTGTCCCAACTATCAGTGGCTTATCATTAGCTGAAGCTCCAGCTTTCAAGAAGGCTGCTGGAGGAGCACCTGCTAATGTTGCTGTTGGCGTAGCTCGTCTTGGTGGTTCAGCAGCTTTTATTGGGAAGGTAAAGTATAACATTTCTTTGAAGCCTGGTTGGTTGCTATAGATACTAAGCATTTACCAATAGACAAACATGGATTACCATTTCTTCTAGATAGTTGATAGTGGCTCCTTTATACAGCTTGAGACCCACCTGTTGGTTCAGTTAGGGAGAATCACTATTATTCTTCAACCACATTTCCACATTAAAGTTATGATTTTATCATCACAATTTCTTATTCTGCAGAAAATAAGAGACATCATGTTTGAATGTTTATTGGTACATAAAAAGACAAGTTGCTCAATTTTTTATAGAAAACATTTACTTTATTTATGCTATTTTTCAAGTGTTATTCAGTAATAGGTTTATACCTGAAGTTGAAATATATCATTTGCTGAAGAACAAGAAAAGAAAACTCTTGAATGCATGTTTGGTTTCGTTTATTCCTGTGTGATGAGCTGATATGTCACAATGATGTGGATGTATTAGTGAAGTTTATGTCAACCATAATTCTGTTTGTGTTACAGGATGGTTCAGATTTAGTCCAATCTTTAATTTTTCCTCCTTGAACTGCATGGAGTCATTTTAGGATTTCTTTTTAATTATTTTAAAATTATCATCTATAGTCTGACACTGTTTGTGTTACAAGACCATTTATAGTGATACCATGTATAGTGTCTGGCTTCTAAAACCTTCTTCTTTTGTTTTATTTAGGAGTCCAAGTGAGTTCGATAAGTAGTTGGTAGGATATCATTAACATGAAGATGATTGATGGCAAATAAGTTGTGGATTTGTTTAGAAGATCATATCAGAATTTAGGGAGTCCTTGTGTCGACTATATGCAAAAAAAGACATTCAGTCATAAATATAGAAGGTAAGTTGAATTATTTTTTTGTGAAGTATTGCTATTTAGTTGTTCTGATCTTTATTAATAAGGGTCGTTATGAATTGGCAGATTGTACAGTTTTATCATACTATTTTGTTTCAAGACAAAGTTTTTGCTAGGTTTGGCCATCATCCGTTCTTTCTCTTCTGCACCCCTCTCCAACTCTAATTCTCTTTTGATCCTACATCAAATTTGGCATGAGAATTGTATGGTCTTGCATCATTCTTTTTTTCTCTTCCTTGATCATCTTGTTATTTTCTTGTTTCTTTTCCTATTAATCATGTTATCAAATAATGCAAGGTTTTAAATACCTATGGGATGACAGGGCATCCAATTATCTTGAGTATTAGGATGGGATGAGTTGAGAAATGGACTGGGATGGGATAAGACATCCAACATCTTGAGTTTCGGTACATGGGAAACCTGTTCCATGAAAAAACTAAGGTGTCCTTGCCCCACAATATCTAGATCCTTGAAATAAGGGGCTGGGTTTGAAAACTGCATAGTCAATATACAATGTATATATACTCATTATTGTGCATAAGAAAATATACTGAGAGAATTTCATTCCATGTTTCCTGACATATTTTAGTTGATAAAATTTAATATTTTCCTTTGGTCAATCAGTTTGTCCAGTTTCTTTTGCAATGCATTGCCTCTGCAATGCCTACGCTTGTTGGGATTCCTACCATCGTCATAAATGTGATTGGTTTGCCTTAGCTAGTTTGAGACTATGGTGCATGCATGCTATGCACTAGTAAACTGTTCGGAATATCGATGCATGTTTCTTGTGCATGTATGCCTATCATCACATCGAATGCATGAGTGATGGGATGCATGTTGAAATGTGATCAATGAACATATATGCCCAATTGGTGTTCTTGCTTGCATATGTGCTTGCTAACAGTGATGGACAATTTGTTGTTGGGGTTTTCAATGCATTTTTGTAATGGAAAGAGAAATAAACCAACTGTTCTTATTTTTATGTGTGTCTGAGAACTGGTAGTTTTATATCTTACTTTCAAATCTCAGCATCTTCCATTTGTTTAATAATATGCACAGGTGGGCGAAGATGAATTTGGTTATATGCTAGCTGATATTTTAAAAGAAAATAATGTGAACAACGAAGGAATGCGGTTCGATCCAGGTGCTCGAACAGCTTTGGCTTTTGTTACACTGAGAAATGATGGTGAACGTGAGTTTATGTTTTATCGTAATCCTAGTGCTGATATGCTGCTTGAAGAAAAAGAACTTGACCTTGACATCATTAGGAAGGTACATGATGAAAAATGTGATAATAATGAAATTCATGATTTTTACTACAACCCTTAATTGTTTTTGCATTTGGATTATTTGAATATATATATATATTTTCACTCATCATACTCAATCATTACATCTTTGTTAGGCAAAGATCCTCCATTATGGATCCATAAGTCTTATCACCGAACCATGTAAATCAACACATATTGCAGCAGCTAAGGCTGCGAAGGATGCTGGGGTGCTTCTGTCTTATGATCCAAATCTTAGGCTTCCACTATGGCCATCTGCAGAGAGTGCTAGAGATGGAATCTTGAGCATATGGAATATTGCAGATATTATCAAGGCAGCCGTCCTCTCAATTTTCCAAACATCTATAACATCTTGCTTCATTCTTTTCCTTTTAGAGACTATTGATTTTAGTAATATTTATGAAACAGATAAGTGAAGAAGAAATTTCCTTTTTAACTAAAGGAGAAGATCCATATGATGATGCAGTTGTTCGCAAGCTGTTCCACCCAAATCTTACGTTGCTTCTTGTCACTGAGGGCCCACATGGCTGCAGATATTATTCCAAGGTAGAGATTAGTTTCTTTGCATCAATATAGTCTAAATGTCATTATGTTGTCCATGTTAATGCTTTAATTCCTTTAGTCCTTTTGCTCAATAACAAAAAAATCAAGATATGCATCGACAGTTAAGATCTTGGACTTAATTTTTCATATAATATTGTTGCCATATTATGAACTGTTTATGCTCATAATAATTTGCATCACATATTTTCATCATCTCTTTATGTAAATGTGCTATTATACATGTTATTTTCTTGGTAACATGTATAAATGAGTTTAATGATTAAACCTGTATAATGTTTAACATGGACCACTGCCATAATCCACAATTTTTATTTAGTCCCATAGTGTTTATTGGCTTTACGAATGCAAATTTTTTAAAAGATTGTCTCTCAACTTTAATGTCTTCCTTCTTTGACTTGGAATTCAAGCCCCTAGTCTGCCTTAGTCCTTGCCTTTTCTATTTCATTGCATACATGATCATATCATTTGATATGTATCAGTTACCATCATTTTGTCCTTTGATGTAACTTCTAACCTACACCTTATCCTCTTTTCTTAATCATTTCTTGTTTACACATCCACCGTAGCATTTTCTTCCTTGATGTGCTTTTTGTTGCTGTTTTATGCCCTAAAAGTGATATTCAAAAATGTTTTGTTGAAAATGAAAAATTTTCACGCATGTTTTTTTTTAAAAAATTCATTTATGAATATGCTATGTGCATCAATTTGTCCTAAAAGACATTTTCAGAACAGCCATAATTTACATGACTTTGAGGAGCCAAGTGGCTACCAGATTCCCTGATTCATGGAGAATTCTCTCTATGCCTCCCTAGGTTCACTCATAGCCAAAGGTGATCGAGGCATTGTATTTTCATGGTTACTATAGTGGAGTGTTCACTCTTACTGGTTACTACTTGGGCCATTCCTCTGGCCAATAAGTCTTTGACTGTTTCCATCTGAATATTGACATGTAGTGTTATTTTTAGTGGGCGATAGTTTGACTTTTTGCACCTGGGAGCAGAATAAATTACATGAATCCTCGGACCCGAGATCACTATGAACTGTGGAGTTGATAATCCGTGTGGTCAGATCTGAAAACAATGGATGTACATATTATTAGAACTAATGGGTGATTGTGATCGAATCATATGTGAGAGCTGGTTGTCCAACAAGAAATCTTCCAGTGTATGGATCCAATATTTGGACATAGCATGATAAGATGGAAAATCCTAGGTCTGGGTGTTTTCTTGATGCTTTATTGATTGTTCGATACTATGTTACTAGTATTAGTTAGCCTGTAAAATTGGGTTGATGCGTTTTGTCATTTTATGGTCCTTACTAATGGTTGTTCTTCTGGGCTACCATATGAGATGCATGCAAGAACATAATTATTACAAATTTACATGCAAAATGACTTTTAATGATATGCTGTTCTTGAAAGTCTTCTTCATATTGTGTGATGACTTACATAGAAAGAATAAATCTTCAATTTGCAGATTGTAGTTCTAGTTGATTTAAGATTTCACACCTCCTCATTCTCTGTATATATTAAAGTGTTCAAGACCAAGGTTTTTAGTCCCGGTGGAATGGGGGCATCCTAATCGTCTCATCGTAATCTTGTGAGAAAATAGGATTAGGACAAGGGTGGGACTTTCAAACCCATGGAAAAACTGAGAACTCTCTGTCCTATGAGATTTCAAACCTTCCACAGGACCATAGTTACAGGTTCAACATTTGGAACAAATATGGCTTGAGGTAAAGATCTAGAATGCAGAATTAAAAAAATGTCAAAAGTTCGAAAAGGACTTGGATAATTTAAAATTCTGAAAATATTAATAAAATAAAGGGGGTAAGATTATCAAGCTTTGTATATGTTTATTCATCTGAAACAAGCATCAGAGAGCTAAGAGCGATAAATAATAATAGCAGTTCCGCCAATTACAACGTGGCATCATTGATTTGTAATTCATAAAGGTCTTCTAGCATAGTCATGAACAATTTGTGAATAGATTGTAAAATTTATGAATAAATTGTGAATTTTGAGTAGTTCTAGATTAGTTTGTTCATTGAGAATAATTCAGTGAATCATACAGCTTGTAGCATTATTAAGAGTATTTAGAGGATTTTTTTCAATAATTCAGAAATATAATAATTTATGTTGCATATAATCTGACATATAAAAAGTGCTCAATTTTGTAATGATTTATCACATGTTTTTGAATGTTGTAATCTATATTTTAGTTAAATATGAAGTTATTTTCAAACAAACTTATTCATTTTGTATTTTTAAAGTTCAATCTCTTATTTATCTTAAAGAAACATCAATTTTCTGTCTCTCTCTCTCTCTCTCTCTGGGGTTTTGGGGCAAGCAGCAAACAATATTCAGAGAAAATTTGTTGTATTTAATACAAATACGCTCATAAACCATTACTGACATTCTTTTTAAGAAAAAACACCAACAAACTCTGTCTAATAATGAAATGGTGCTAACAACTGAAAATATGATGGAAAAGAGGTTAAAAGTCGTAACAGAATTTATCTTTTTATATATATGAAGAAATACTATCGGATCACAGTGCTTACAAATTTTTGATATGAAACAACTTCATAAAAATAAGAACAAGAATGGCAAACATATGCAGTGAGAAACAACTAATTAGCAAATAACAAAAAAAAAATGACAATTTCAATGCGCAACCCATAATCAGATTTCTTTTTTATGAAAAAAATTTCAATTGGGCAGGAGAGCCTCTTTTTCCTGCTTTTCCTAGTTCGCTTCTTGTTCTTCTGACTCTTATTGTAAAATAACATTCTAATTAGAAATCAGATATTAGAAAGTCAAACAAGCTTCTTAAGAAGAAATAGAAAGAAATATATATTTCAGATCTGGCTTTCTTGTTGTTTAGAATTTCGTCTTTCTTCTCTCCTTCATGTGATACAAAATTAAAAAAATAAAATCAGTGAAAAAATAACCAAAAAATAGGAAAAAAGATGTTAATCATAGGTAAAAGAGAAATTTCTGGACTGCATTTGGGCCGTTGAACAGTGAAGTTACCCCCCCCCCCCCAAGTCCTGTCGTCCTTCTTCTTTCCCTTATCTGGAAGAAGAAAGGTAAAAAATGTTACACAACAAACTAGCAAGCGTGAAAGACTGAAAAACAAAAGGGTGGAAGAAAAGAACCTATAGATCTGACCTGTTGGTGTTCAAATGGCCTTCATCACTTCTCCACAACCCTTAATCTTCTATTCCTCTTTTTGATTCTTTATGCTCTCATTTCTTTCCTTTTTTCGGTAGTTCTTTTGTCTAGGAAGGTGTTTGTGATTTTGCCGGAACCTTCATTCTGGAGTTTATGGTGATATGGGACCTAGAGAAAGCCATCAGAGTTTGAGTTAATCCCGATCATCCAGCCATTAGTGAATGGTAAGGACTGATCTAAGAAATTTCCTTTTAGAAACCATAGACTATGTCTTTAACAAGAATCAGATTGTCTCACAATAAAATGCCATTTAAGCTTATCAAAAGCTGAATTCTAGGCTTAAACAGCTTGCTTTGAATACATATGAATGGACAGAGGGGGCAACCCACGCCACGTTAGCATTTAATCTGGAAAAAAATGATGTTGGGTTGGGGGCAATTGCCCTCCCTTCCCTCCTGGCTCTGCCTATGATGAATACCCTAATACCATATAAACTCTTTTCTTCAATTTTTTTTTTCCTGTTCCATGCTGATGCGTAATTGTATGTTATTCAATAGATCAAAAAATAAACCCCTAAGAATCCTTATAGGGTTCCATTGGATTTGTATTAGAAAGTTAACATCTTTAAAAAGTGTGAATCAATGAGTTAGTAATAACTCGTGGGTATTATGATTTTTCACTCATTTCAATTATATGTTAATTAATTTTTTTTTGGGGGGGTGTGGGGGAAGGGGGTTCTAAACTTTTTTCCCTGAATTCTTTCTTTCTATTTCAATTTTCAAGAAATTGTTTGGTCATACAATGAGTACACCATAATAGAAAATATCATATTAGATGAGATTCAATGAAAGAAACATAACATAGTTGGAACAATCAAGTTTTTTGATGCACCACTTAAAAAATGCTGGCATTCCTACCATGATTATTAAACTAGGCTTTCCTGACTTCTCTTCTAGGACTTAAATAAATTATAACCAATCAAAGGGACCCGAATAGACATCAAAATCTACCACAAACAAGCCACAAATGCCCAAAATGCCCTACTAGTTCAGCAGGGTTTTAGGTCCTGACAAGGTGGTGTTGTTATTAGTATTGGGATATGACCTTTCTGCTATTATTCCAATGTCCTAATTGGTGCTGTCTTGGGGTACCCCTTATTCCAAGCGTTAAATTAGGACAAGATGGGATGGCAGTGCATCATGATCCATGAAAAATCGGATTGATCATATTCCACGAGATTTAAAACCTTGAGTTCAGCCATATATAAGTAATGTTAATAAATATATGTTTGCTACTTGATATAGATTTAGACGTACTTCATTTTGGCTAACACAATTACTAAATGGATAGGACTATTAGAGGTTAACATGCCTACTTCATATAATTCCAAATGGAATTCTTTAGCATTGTTATGATGTTGTTCTCGTCTAGTTAAAATTATTGCTTGATGCCTCTTTTTTTTTTAGGAATTCAATGGAAGGGTAAGTGGACTAAAAGTGGATGCGGTGGACACTACTGGTGCTGGGGATGCTTTTGTTGCGGGAATATTATCGCAATTAGCCAATGATATTTCCTTGCTCCAGGTACAACTTTGTTTAGCCTATATTTGAAACTATAATAATGTTGTTCCTATGACCATGCTTGCAAATTGTCCTTTATTTTTTTGTAAGTGTTTGTTTGGTTGGAAGGAAAGTAAGGGTGAAAAAATTTTCCACCCTTATTTTCCTATATTTGGTTGAAAAGTGGGGGAAAATGGATGGTGGAGCTTATATATATTTTCCGCTCCCCCATTGGAAAACTTTTTCATCGAGAAAGTGGTATTTTAACTTTTTCGGTCTTATGACAAAATTTGCTAGCACTAAGAGGTCAAAATTATCATTCTGACTTTGTTTTATCTTATTCTCTATTATATTTATATTATATTACTATAACATATATATATAAGAAATAGATTTGACTATATTTGAATGTAACCAAATTTTGGATCCGATCACCTCCTTCACTCTTGGATATATAAATCCTGGAGTCACCCTACCTTTTTCATTTTATCTTTGGGATTCGTAAACTATATGCATTACAAGAAAAATTCATTTTAGCGATGCCAAAATACGTCGCTAATGCGACGAAATTGCGACAAAAAAAATGCGTCACCATTTTGCGACAAAAGATAATGCGTCGCAATTTAGCGACTTATTCGCGACTCCAAATTGCATCGCAATTTTGCGACTAATTGCGTCGCAATATTGCGACGCATTTTTTGGCATCGCAATATTACGACGAAATTTGCGTCACTAATACGTCGCAAAATTATAAATTTAATTTTTTTAAAAAACATTGCGACAAAAATTTTCATCGCAATAGCATCGTTAATTAATTTTTTAAAATAAAATAAAATTGTTATAAATTTTATTGCATTCAAATATTGATCGAAACATTCATCACAAAATTTTTAAAAATATATAAAAATTTAATATATTAATACTTATAAATTTTGATATACAAAACATAAGTAGAAAAAAATACATCAAGAATCCACACTATCACGATCACGGGAAGGCTGTGGAGGCTAGAATGAACCCTGCGACATTTGGCGAACCAAATCTTGCATCTGACGTATCTGCTCTCTCATGTCTGCAAGCTCCTACCGAACCTCTTTGTAATAGATCTTCGAATATCATCTAAACGATCAGGAGGAATATTGCCAAAATAGTGCGAACTGGAGCCGAAAAAATATCTAGAAGCTTTAGCGCCTAGACTGTAAACCCTACGGTCTTGCGGCTGGGCACCAACAACTTTCAAAAACATACGTCGACTCTCCTGTGGTGAGAGTTCGACGGGCGGCCCTCCATCAGTGGAGTCGACTGCGATGCCTGGGACTGAAGCTTTTCGACTCGTGCCTTTGAATTATAGAATCAACAATAATGAATCATTATACGAACCTGAATAAAGGTTTAGAAATTAAACAGTTACAACATAGGTTTAATTTCTTACCGCAACCTCTTGTGATCGTGCATCGACCCAGGTACCATCCTTCTTGGTGTGTGTCGCCCTGAATAGGCAAAACTCACCAGGATCTCTGCCTCCTTCTCAGACTACAAAAGAGAAGAAATGATATAAATAAGTATTACAAATGACTAAATTTGTAATTAAATTATTTATGTTTTCTTACCATACGACGTCTGTGCTCCTGAATCGAAATGGATCCCGCAGTGTGGCAGGAGAGACCCATGCCACGACCGGCCTTCTTGGATCGGCGGTTCATGGTGGCTGATGCGGACCTTCTTTGCCAGGCCTCAGACTGTCACACCTGCTGCCAGTCGTGCCAAATACCCTTCGGCATATGCACAGGACACTCACTCGATCTCCTCCAACGATGAAGCATGTCGGAGTATCGGCGTGCCGCAAGAGCATTCCATGCTGCCCTAACGGCATCATGGATGGTAGGGTCCCACGTAAACTTTTTCTGTATTGAAATAAACAGTTAGTTTAAGAATATATTAAGATTAAGAAATTTTATATCAGTGATAAATTATATTTAATAAGTTTACCTGAAACTCTGAAAAATAAAACTCCCTCATGGCCACAGATACATGGTGCCAATCGTAGCCAGTGGGATCAGCACGCCTCTGGAATATGGAGCTAATCCGGCTTGATACAGTATGTTGCTCAATAAAGCCGTTAAAAAAATACATGTTAATAAGTAATTGACTTTAAAACATAAACATATGTTTACAATTAGTATATACTTACTGTCCATCAGCATTTAGTCAAAGTACGGTGCGGTCCGCGTAGGAAGAACTCTCAGAGGTCTGTGCCGATCGGCTATGAGACTCGAAGGCTGTAGATCTGAACTCTCCATCTTCAATGCTCATGAAGTGATCTGATGCGGCAGGGCTACGTCCCTGCTTGCTCTGTCCGTTGCCGGAAGATCTATCTTGGCCCGATATACTGAAAATACTAAAGATCCATGCAATATAAATACGAATAATGATTGAATATGTACAAATTTAGCACTTATAAAATTAAATTAAATTGAATAAACCTCTATGTTTAATCGGTGTCATTTGTTTCGTCAAATGTTGGTTCAACATTCGATGTCGTATCGGATTGTTATTCAGTGTCATTATCATCGGAAGAAAATCGAACATTTGCATCCTTAATTTCTTGGACATCATCATTTGGATCTCTAACTGATGTTTCAGGAGCCTTTGGGTCGTCCTCAATTGCATGCATTTCCATCTTATCCTCTTGAAATGCAGGGTACTCAGTTGATTGACTTGATGAACTCTCGTCTAATATGATTGCTGAACGTGGGACGATTTTAGAAACAGCCCACCAATCACGCTTGTCGTTGCGCAGACTTGGATATCCGCAGTAAAATACTGCTGATCTTGGGATGCAAGGATGAATGGTTCATATTTCTGTAATCTTTGCCGATGGTTGACTTCAACTAGATTGTAGTCATTATGAACCCTTTTACCCACAGGAACTGTCGGATCAAACTAATCGCAACGAAATAATACGGTTCGTTTTATAGGCCAACCGGGATATTCAACTTCAACCTCCTCTACTAACTTTCCATAATAATCATGCATATTTGCTCCAACACTTTCCCCTTTAACACACACCCCCTAGTTTTGCGTGCCTCTTAAAGACGCTAGTCGTTTAATTTGAAATTTATACCCATTAACAAAGTAGCCAGTAGAGGTTACAGTTTTCAATGGCCATTGCGCTAGGCATTTAATGAAAATATTATCGGTTGTGAACCATTGACCGTTTACCTACAAAGTAATAAGTTATTCACAACCAATTCAAAAAATAAAAGCCATTATTGCAATTGATTGAGTGATACTAACATATTCATAAACCAGTAAACGAACTCCGTTTCTAACTTCTGCCCAATGGCAATTTGACTGATGTTAGGATTCATCTATCATTGTCTATCACAAAACATCCTTAAGGGATGATAACATTACAACTTCTGTTAGTAATTAAATAGTGAGGTATATTATAATTTAAAGTCGTGAAGTATATACTTAATGTATGGATCGACTTCTCTACAGTTCATTAGGATGTAATAATGTGCTGCATTATACTCCACATCGCTCAAATCTCTTGACTTCTGCCTCCCAAATGAATGACCGATAGCTTTAAAAATTGATATTCTACCGTCATTAGGTTCTCCTTTGTCCATACATACGTCATCGTTACGATCAAGATTTTGGCTCCTCATGTGGACGTGACTCTCAAAGTAATGAGAGGCAAAAGCTGAAACTTCTTCAACTAAGTGTGCATTGCATATATAATCTTTAACCCTTGCCTTATTACACATTATTTTTTAACTTCTTAAGGTACCTATATGTAAAGGTGAGAAATCAAAATAAACCACCTTTCTCGCAATGAAATAAAATTTGAAATGTAAACATGAACTACTGATTATATATTAAGATATTTACCTCTCGAAAGGATACATCCATCCAGCGATACTGCACGGGACCAGCTATAATCGCTTCGTATGGCAAGTGAACCGGTAAATGCTCCATTGAGTCAAAAAAACTGGAGGAAATATTCGCTCTAGCTTGCATAAAATAATTGGAATTTCCTCCTCAAGCCTTGCCATTGATGTAGAAGTAATGACTGCAACAGATAACTCCTTGAAGAACAAGCTGAGCTCCATCATTGCCTTCCACACATGGTGCGGAAGCAACTCACGAAAAGCTATAGGCAATAACCGTTGCATGAAAACATGATAGTCATGACTCTTCATGCCAAACAACTTGAGCTTATGTATGTACACACCTGCTGATATTTGAAGCATAACCATCTGGAAATTTTAACCTTCTAACCCAGTTACATAAAACTTCTCGTGAATTTCTGTAAAGAGTGTAACAGGCTTTATTAGGATAGGTCCCGTCTGCATTCCTTCTCAAATCAGCTCTTTTGCAATACTGATTAAGTTCTTCTCTTGACTTTGCAGTGTCTTTGGTTTTTTCCGGGATGTTTAGCACCGTGTTAAATATATTATCAAAGAAATTTTTCTCAATATGTATAACATCCAAGTTGTGCCCGATGAGATTTGTGCTCCAATACGGCATATCCCAAAAAATACTCCGCTTTTTCCAGTTGTGTTCTTTACATATACGGCCATTTACTCTATCTGCATCTGCTTCCCAAGTATACCTCAACCCCAAATGCTCTATAGTATAAAATATATCTGTGCCAGACCTAACCGGTTCGGCGAATTTTGTGACTGCTTTGTTCTTTCGGAAGGCGATCAAGTTCAGCCTATAAGGATGATTTGGAGGCAAAACTTTCTATGATTATCAAACCATGACTGCTTACCACTCTTCTGCAATGTGAATGCATCATAATCATTCATGCAGTAAGGGCACACCATACACCCAGCAACGTTCCAACCAGACAACATTGCATATGCCGAAAAGTCATTGATTGTCTACATCAAAGCAGCTCTCATGATAAAATTTTGTTTCATAGAAATGTCGTAGGCTATGACTCATGTTTCCCACAACGTTTTCAATTCGGCCACCAACGGTTGCAAAAGACATCAATCTTTTCCTTTGGATTTGATGGTCCTGTAACCAAAACTGTCAAAAATATTGCAGTATCTTTTATGCACTTTCATGGAGGAAGGTTATATACAGTTAGTATCACGGGCCAACAGTAGGGCCAACATGAATACTGTTGGCCCGCTTGACCAAATGGTTGGAAGCCATCGGTACAAAGACCTAATCTCACTTTCCTTATATCTTCGACAAAATCAGGATGATTGTCATTGAAATGCGTCCAAGCTTTTGAATCTGATGGATGTCGCATTTTATCTTCTTTAGATTCATGTTCGGCATGCCATCTCATATCAGCAGCTGTAACCTCAGATCTATATAATCTCTGCAGGCATAGAGTAAGAGGAAAGTAATGCATCCTCTTGTAAGGCACACTTTTCTCCTACTTGTACTAGCTCCCCCTTCATCGTTGGTGAACCTCGATTGCCCACAAATCTTACATCTCAGGTCTTGAGTCTTCACCCTAATATATCATACAATTGTTTAAGAACAATCGATTTTATTAACTGGGAGCCCAAGGCCACGCAACTTCTTTGTAGAGTAAAAAATGTCTGCTACAACATTATCATTTGGCAAAACTTCCTTTATTAATCCAGCTACAGCATTGAACGCTTTTTTAATAATCGATGTTCTGCCTTAATATTCAACAACCGAGCAGCCATGGACAATTGGGAATAACTCTCACAACCAGGATACAATTCTTGATTTGCAGCACGAAGCATATCATAAAATCGCTGTATATCTGGATTTGGTTCTTCCATAAATGAATTCTGATTGAATTCATTACCCGAAGCATTCATCACCATCTCTTCATATCTGTTTAAATTCACACATGGTTCGTCAATAGGAATTGAAACTTGTTGGCTTGTGATAGCTGCACCCATTTCCTCTGTTTCACCATGATAGTACCAAATATCTACTCAGGAACAAACCCTTTTTTACACAAATGCACCTTCATAGTTTTAACATCCTATAGGCTTTATTCTGACACCTGTATAAGTTGCAGGGGCACCTAATACTAGGCACATCCATCCATTCAGGTTGGCTACATGCAAATTCAATAAATTCTTCTAATCCATTCAAAAAATCTGGATTAAGCAAGCCATCTTTTAACTTGCATACATCCACGAGCGAGGCCCGCTCATTTTGACCAACTTATACAATTTTCTGGTAAACCATTAAAGAAAACCACAACATAAAACTATATTAGTATTAATAATTATTGCAATCATTATTTATTTTATACATCTAAGGTAAATAATAATTTTTTAATAATTTATAACAATAAATCAATTTTATTTTTAGTGATTGCAACCAATTGATTAGGCCAGGCCCTGCTAAGATCCCTGCCCTGCAAGGCCGTGCCACGTGGAGTTCGTGAGACTTCACAAGTATGCAAGTGTCCTAAATTAATTCCACCTTTACTCCATATCTAATAGGTAAGGCCCTATCCCATTCAAGATTATTTTCTGTGATATGTTATTATGCTATTCATTATCATCGTTTACGTTGAAATTTCAGCAGCATTTCCTCATATGTTCTCCTAAATGTGTGGCATATATGCCATACTAGAAGAATGTATGAGGAAATACAAACCGCAATCTCAACCGATGATAACTAATAGCAGACTAACATATCGCAAAAATAATCTCAAACTATCCACTAGGACAACTTGAGAATTTGTAAGGCTAAGTCTTGCAAATTCTCAAATGGGTCTAAAGGTTTTAGTGCTGCGAGAAATAATATTCAATTCCAAAAACAATCGAACTTATGCTTGTGAAAAAGTTTTCTTGACATTATACATATTTTGATTGTGGTCTATAGTCACTAACTTCTAAAACTGATATTATATCAAAGATAATAACCTTAATCCAATATTTATGCATAGTAATATCTAATAATACTATGGTTTCAATATTGGCAGGCTGGATCAAAATTTTTCATAACACATTAACCGTGGCACATCTATTAAAGCCATACATAATCTCATTACCAAAATAATATATCCCAATATATCATATTCTTGTAACTTAAATCAAAGCCTAAGTCACAACCATTTGATAAAAAAAAAAGATGCAACAATATCTGGAAGATGTTCACAAGCAAACTACCATGCAATTTATTTAATCATATAGCAATTTATTTAATTAATTTACTATCAAAATCACTATTTAGCAAATATTACAATGATGTTATATTGCAATCATTATTTATTAGAATACCATAATTTATTATTATATTATATATAATATAAACTAATAGAAGTTAATATATATTATTATATGATATTATTAATATTATGACATAATATAATGAAAATGTAATAATTATTATAATAATTATTATATAATAAATTTTTTTTGGGCTCGCAACAAGATATGTAAGATGTTTATCAGTAAACTAACATGCATAGTTTAATATGCTGAGAAATTGAACCATAATTATATAAAAACCGCTAATCAATCATGACTTAATTAATTTCAAACAAAAGCACTAATTAATCATATAGCAATTTATTTAATTAATTTACTATCAGAATCACTAATTAGCAAATATTACAATGATGTTATATTGCAATCATTATTTATTAGAATACCATAATTTATTATTATATTATATTATAATATTATAAACTAATATAAGTTAATATATATTATTATATGATATTATTAATATTATGACATAATATAATGAAAATTATTACATAATATTTTTTTTGCTGTGGTTGGGTTTTTTTTTTTTTGGGTCCGTGGAGGGGGCTTGGGGCGGGGGGTGGCGGCCACGGTCGGCAGCCACCCGGCCACGGCTGATCGGCGACCACGACCACTGCCGTGGTCGGCGACGGGAGAGGGAGGGCCGGAGGGGGTTTGGGGGGGGGGGGGTTTGGGAATTTTTTTTTCTTCCCTAGCCGTGGCCTGGCCACCGTGGCTAGGCCACGGCCGGCAGGCCATCGCCGACCACGGCCACTGCCATGGCCGGCGATGGGAGAGGGAGGGCCGGAGGGGGTTTGGGAGGGGGGTTTGGGAAATTTTTTTCTCCCCTAGCCGTGGCCAGGCCACGACCGGCACCCACCCGGCCATGGTCGGGCGGGCCGTGGCCGGCGACGATGGCCACGGCCACTGCCGTGGCCGGCGACGGGAGAGGGAGGACCGGAGGGGGTTTGCGGGGGCGTTTTGGGATTTTTTTTCTCCCTAGCCGTGGCTTGGCCATCGGCCGGCAGCCACTCGGCCACGGCCGACGACGACGGCCATTGCCGTGGCCGGCGACGTGAGGGGTAGGGCGGCAGGGAGATGGGGGAGGGGGGGAGGGAGGTGGGGGTTTACTTGGAAATAGGTGTCGCCGGCGAGGTGGTCGGGTGCCGGAGTGCCGTCGGAGGTGGGGAAGAGGGAGGAGAAAGAGAGAGGGAGACGATCGGCCGGTTGGGGGGGGGGGGGAGGGGGGAGAAATCACGGAGAAGAAGAAGGGGGGTTTATATATTAGGATTAGCGATGCATATTTGCGTCGCTAATCGGTCGCTATTTAGCGACGCAATAAATGCGTCGCTAATTGCATCGCTATTCAGCGACGCAATTAGCGTAATTTGCCGGCTTAACCCGTCTTGGCGGGAATTTATCGACGCATACTCATGCGTTGCTAAATGCGTCCTATTTAGCGTGCATCGCTAAATTTATGCATCGCTATAGCGACGCAGTTATGCATCGCTAAATATTAATATTTTAAAATATTAATTTATTAATAATTATTATAGTTTATTATATTTAATATTACATAATGATAATTTTATATATTGATATATTGTAATCTATGCCGCTCGTTTCGCTGAGCCTCGGGGTGACGTGGGTAGCCGCGATGTTACATATCCGCTTCCTTCGGGAACCTCCCGTGGGTGGCGTTGCTGCCCCTTTCTCCCCTCCGTCGCCCTCGGTGGTGCTTCGATCTCTTATCGCGGGTTACCTTTCAGGTTGCCGATCGGGTGGTCGGGCTCGGCCTTGTGCCGCGCCCGTACGTATTTCCCCTAAATCAGGAGATGGTAGGGGCCTACCATGCATGATATCGTGACGGGTGACGGAGAATTACGGTTCGATTCAGGAGAGAGAGCCTAAGAAATGGCTACCACATCTAAGTAAGCCAG
>UESW01004600.1:43448-273438 GCA_900491605.1 Calamus simplicifolius
GAGAAATCACGGAGGAAGAAGAAGGGGGGTTTATATATTAGGATTAGCGATGCATATTTGCGTCGCTAATCGGTCGCTATTTAGCGATGCAATAAATGCGTCGCTAATTGCATCGCTATTCAGCGACGCAATTAATTGCGTCGCTAATTTGCCGGCTTAACCCGTCTTGGCGGGAATTTATCGACGCATACTCATGCGTTGCTAAATGCATCCTATTTAATGCGTTGCTAAATTTATGCGTCGCTATTTAGCGACGCAGTTATGCATCGCTAAATATTAATATTTTAAAATATTAATTTATTAATAATTATTATAGTTTATTATATTTAATATTACATAATGATAATTTTATATATTGATATATTGTAATCTATGCCGCTCGTTTCGCTGGAGCCTCGGGGTGACGTGGGTAGCCGCGATGTTACATATCCGCTTCCTTCGGGAACCTCCCGTGGGTGGCGTTGCTGCCCCTTTCTCTCCCCTTCGTCGCCCTCGGTGGTGCTTCGATCTCTTATCGCGGGTTACCTTCCAGGTTGCCGATCGGGTGGTTGGGCTCGGCCTTGTGCCGCGCCCGTACGTATTTCCCCTAAATCAGGAGATGGTAGGGGCCTACCATGCATGATATCGTGACGGGTGACGGAGAATTACGGTTCGATTCAGGAGAGAGAGCCTAAGAAATGGCTACCACATCTAAGTAAGCCAGCAGGCGTGCAAATTACCCAATCTTGATATAGGGAGGTAGTGACAATAAATAACAATACCGGCCAGCTCTTCGAGTCCGGTAATTGGATTGAGTACAATCTAGTACAATCTAAATCCCTTAACAAGCGGATCCAATATTGCAAGGCAAGTCTGTGCCAGCAGCCGAGGTAATTCTAGCTCGAATAGCGTATATTTAAGTTGTTGCAGTTAAAAAGCCCGTAGTTGTACATTGGGCTGGGTTGGCTAGTCCGCCCATGGAACGGTGTGCACCGGTGGCGCCACAGTGTGCCCGGGTGGCCGACTATAAGGTCTTATCCGGGACTGATGCTGCCTTCAATCGATCCACGCCTTTGTGCCGAGAATGCAACCTAAACCCTAAATGCCCTTAACCATTGATAACACCTAATTAAAACCCAAAACCCTAAAACCTAAAACCGTAATCCTAAAACCCTAAACTATAAAACCCTAAACCCCCAATTAAACCCTAAAACCCCTAGAACCCTAAAACCCCTATAAACACTAGAACCCTAAAACCCCAAAACCTCTAGAACCCTAAAACCCTAAACCGAAATTAACGACGCATTTAAATGCGTTGCTGATTAGCGACGCATTTAAATGCGTTGCTGATTAGTGACGCATTTCAATGCGTCGCTCTATTTTGGCTTATCTTTTTACGGTTAAAAAGCTCGTAGTTGTACATTAGGCTGGGTTGGCTGGTCCGCCCCATGGAACGGTGTGCACCGGCGGCACCACGCTGTGCCCGAATGACCGACTATAAAGTCCTATCCGGGACTGACGCTACCTTCAATCTGATCCATGCCTTTGTGCCGAGAATGCAGCCTAAACCCTAAATGCCCTAAATCATTATAACACCTAATTAAAACCCAAAACCCTAAAACCTAAAACCGTAATCCTAAAACCCTAAACTATAAAACCCTAAACCCCCAATTAAACTCTAAAACCATAGAACCCTAAAACCCCTAGAAACGCTAAAACCCCTGGAACCCTAAAACCCTAAAACCATAAAACCCTAGAACCCTAAACCCTCATTTAAATGCGTTGCTGTTAAAAAGCTTGTAGTTGTACATTGGGCTGGGCTGGCCGGTCCACCCAATGAAACGTGTGTACCGGTGGCACCACAGTTTGCCCGAATGACCGACTATAAGGTCCTATCCATGACTGACGCTGCCTTCAGTCCGATCCACGTACGCCTTTGTGCCGAGAATGCAGCCTAAACCAATGATAAACCTAATCTTAAAACCCAAAACCCTAAAACCTAAAACCCTAATCTTAAAACCCTAAACTCTAAAACCCTAAATCCCTAATTAAACCCTAAAACTCTAAAACCCTAAAACTCCTAAAACCCCTAGATCCTTAAAACACCTAAAACCCCTAAAACACCTAGAACCCTAGAACCTAAAACCTAAAACCATAAAACCCTAAAACCCTAAACCAAAATCTGGATTAAGCAAGAAACCCTTAATCCATGAACCATGAATCCCTAATCTGAAAACCCTAAACTCTAAAACCCTAAACCCTTAATTAAACCCTAAAACTCTAAAACCCTAAAACCTTGAAACCCTCAATTCCTGAACCATGAATCCCTAATCTAAAAACCCTAAACTCTAAAACCCTAAACCCCTAATTAAACCCTAAAACTCTAAAATCCTAAAAACCCTAAAACCCTTTGCGACGCATTCCGATGCGTTGCTGTTTAGCGACGCATTTAAATGAGTTGCTATTTAGCAACTCATTAGCGACACATTGAATTGCGTCGCTTTTTAGCGACGCATTAATGCGTCGCTAAACAGCAACGCATTAAGATGCGTCGCTAAATGTGTCGCTATTTTGCAACGAAAATTTCTGGAGTCGCTAAATCCGTCGCTATTTAGCGATTGATTTAGTGCATCGCTAAATTGCGTCGCAGATTTCTTGGGTCGCAATTGCGTCGCAATTCAGTCGTTATTTTGCGACGAATATTTGCGTCGCTAATCTGCGTCGCTATTTCATAAATTTCTTGTAGTGATGGATTTAAGGATAAAAGGTGAGCGGATCTAGACCTGGCTGCATTCAAATGTAGCCAAGTCTACCTCATAATATAATATCATAATTAAATTATATCATATATTATAATATAAACTCATATTATATTATATGATAATATGATATACATAGATAAAATATAGTATTATATAATATAATAATATTATATAGTATATATTATATACTATATTATAGATAAAAGATTACTAATATAATAATTTAATCTTATTATATTGATAATATATATATATAATATAATATATAAATTCCGATGTGTTCTTTATTCTAGGAGTATTATAGTCAAATTGGCAATTTTTCATGTAAAATTACCCTTAATCAAACACAAGAAAATATTTCTACAGCTATTTTTCCATGCAAAATTTCTATCAGCCAAATATGATAAATTTATTTTTCCTACAAAACTTTTCTCAAAAAAATGGATCTGAGGAAAACATTTTCCATCAAAACATTCCTAGAAAAATTTCAAACGAGCACCAAGTAATTTCTTTCATATGATTATTAGTATTGAACTTTTTAATAAATATTCTCGACATTCTCTTAGTTTGTAGTTATCACACATTGGAACATGGAAATATATGTCATGATGGATGCACCAAGTTTTTACTTGCATTATTTATATTATGGTTGTAAGTGGATTTTAACATTGCTCTTTCACTCGGTAAGATTAGGTTTGCAATTGTGAAAATAAATTAGCAGTTGCACTTCACAGCTTAATCTGGATCTAGACAGGTGCAGTGACAATGTTTATTTCTCTTTGATCCATGGTTGACAATGTCATAGACATTTTTCTTTACTCTTGTTTATGATGGTGATATTTTTGTATTCTATGATATGGAAAGCAGGAACCTCGCCTCAAATAGTTGCAAGAGCAGAAAACTAAATGGATAACTGTTCACCACTCCAAGAATGCAGGATAATTCACCACCTTAGAGATACAGAACATGATGCACTCACCACCTTATGGAATCTACCAAAGAGATACAGAGATTCAAAGATTAAGTCACCACTCTAAGAAATTCACCAAAGAGATACAGAACTTAGAGAAGAAAAACCAAAGGCTTTTCAAATCCTTCAGGATAGAAGTTTGATTAGTTAAAGTCCCCTCAGATTACAAGAGAAAGCTATAAATAAGAGGCTTTGGAACATCCCTCCAAGCATAGAAAATGGAGCAATAACTCAATGTTTTCATCCTAAGCAAACTGAACAATTTTTCAGAGACTTGCCAATTACCTAATAAATGCCAATTTTGACTTTTAACTATTTTGGCAGCTAGTAAAGAAAATGCCATAACTTTTGCTACAAAATTTGGAATTAATTGATTCTTCTTTTATTTGAAACTAAACATTCACAGTTTTAAAATGAGTTCTCTTAGGTCTCCATTGGGTTTGGCATAAACTCCCAGCAATTAAGAATAGTTTGAGTCGCAGTCTGTTCTCTTGACAACAAACAAAGTATGTTATGAATTTGGACCAAGTCTTGAGCTTCCTTATGATATGCTCCTGCATCATGCTCCCCTGGTTGAAAAGGACTCGTCCTCGAGTCTTCATGATCTTCATGAAATGGAATGAGATCAGCAACATTAAAAATATTTGAAACTTCATATTCATTAGGTAATTCAATCTTGTAAGCATTATCGCCAATACGCTTAAGCACTTTAAAGGGACCATCTGCTCTAGGCTGTAACTTAGCAAATTTCCCAGATGGAAAACACCCTTTTCTGAGATGAATCTACACCAGACCCGCTTCTTTAAACTCAGCAAATTTCCTGTGCTTGTTAGCTTGAGTTTGATACTTCTCATTCTGTTTCACTATCTTTTCTCTAACATGCTCATGCAACTTTTTAATGAGTTTTGCTCTTTCCTCTGCATCACCACTAAATTGATGTTTTGTTGGAAGAGGAATTAGATCCAAAGGACTATTAGGATTAGAACCATAAACAACTTCAAAGGGACTGCAACCGGTGGTCTGTCTAGTGGATCTATTGTAAGCAAACTCAACATGTGGTAAAAGCAAATCCCATCCTCTAATATTCTTTTTCACCAAACTCCTCAAAGATTTCCCAAGGTTCTATTAAGAACCTCAGTTTGACCATCAGTTTGGGGATGACAAGTTGTGCTGAATTGTAATCTAGTGCCCAATTTTCTCCAAAGAGATCTCCAAAAGTGACTCATAAATCGCAAATCACGATCTGAAGTGATTGATTTTGGAATCCCATGAAACTTTACAGTTTCTCTAAAATAAAGATCTGCAACTTGTGAAGCATCAGAAGTTTTAGCACAAGGAACAAAATAAGCCATTTTAGAAAACTATCAACCACAACAAATATAGAATCCTTGTTCCTTTGTGGACGAGGCAAGCCAACAACAAAATCCATGCTAACATCCTCCCAAGGAGCATTAGGTACTGGAAGTGGAGTGTAAAGGCCCCTATTCCGCACATGATTCTTTGCTTTATGACAAACAACACAGCTTTTCACAATTCTTACCACATCATGGTTAAGTTTTGGCCAGACGAAGTTTTCTTGCACCAAGATCAGAGTTTTGTTTCTTCCAAAGTGACCAGCAAGTCCAGCTCCATGAGCCTCTCTAATGATTGCTTCCCTCAAAGAACAATTAGGAATGCACAACCTGTTATCTTTATAGAGAAAACCATCTTGTAGAAAGAAATGATTAATTGACCCTTTTGAGCAAGATGCCTAAATAGAAGAAAAATCAGAGTCAGATAAATATAATTCTTTGATATTCTCAAACCCCAATACCTTTGTCTCCATTGTCTGTAAAAGCAAGTGTCTTCTGTTCAATGCATCAGCTACTTTGTTGAGCTTTCCAGATTTGTGCTTGATGCAAAAGGTGTAGGGCTGCAAAAATTCAACCCATTTAGCATGGCGGCTATTAAGCTTGTGCTCAATATTCAAGTACTTAATGCCTCTGATCAGAATAAAGGACAAATTCCTTCGGTAGTAGGTAATGAGACCAATGTTTTAGAGCACGAACAATGGCATAGAATTCTTTATCATATGTTGAATATTTTCTTTTTGCATCATTTAGCTTCTCACTAAAGAATGCAATTGGTCTGCTGTCTTGACTTACAGCAGCACCAATACCCACATTGGAAGCATCACATTCGACTTCAAACATCTTCTCAAAATCTGGAAGCACAAGAATTGGAGCTTCAATCATCATCCTCTTAATTAGTTCAAAGCTCTTTTGGGCAGCCTCAGTCCATTGTAATGACTTCCCCTTCATGCATTCAGTTATTGGAGCAACACGAGTGCTAAATCCCTTAATAAATCTCCGGTAAAAAGATACAAGGCCATGAAAGCTTCTCACATCATGGATGGATTTTGGAGTAGGCCAGCTAGCAATTGACTCAATTTTGCTTGAATCAACTTCAATCCCTACTACAGATACAACATAGCCCAGAAATACAATGCTCTGTGTAGAATTGACACTTTTTTGCATTATCATACAGCTGTTCTTTCAAAACCCGAAATACTTGTTTTAAATGCTCCAAGTGTGAATCAGATTTACTATAAACTAAAATGTCATCAAAATTAAAAACAACAAATTTACCGATAAATGGTTTAAACAAGTGTCATAAGCTGCATGAAAGTGCTAGGGGCATTAAAAAGTCCAAAAGGCATGACCAGCCATTCATAGAGTCCATTTGTAGTTTTAAAGGCTGTCTTCCACTCATCTTCAGGTCTTATACGTATTTGATGATAACATATTCTAAGATCAATTTTAGAAAAAATGATAGAACCATGCAATTGATCAAGCAAATCACCAGGTCTAGGAATAGGAAACCTCTATTTAATGGTGATTCTGTTGATGGCTCTACTATTGGTGCACATACGCCATGAACCATCTTTTTTGGGTACAAGGAGGGCTGGAACAGCACATGGACTCATTCTTTCTCTCACCAATCCCTTAGCTATCAGTTCTTCAATTTGCCTTTGCAATTCTTCACGCTCTTTAGGATTCATGCGATTCGCTACTTTATTTGGAAGAATAGAGCTTGGAATTAAGTCAATATGGTGTTGAATATCTCTCTCATTGGAGGAAGGCCATGGGTAACAACATTTGCAAATTCTTTTAATAATGATTGAACTAGTGGATGAAGTTCATACGATTCAGCAAATGATTCTTCCATGAGCACCACTGCATACATCTCCTTATCTTCCTGAAATTCCTTTTCAATCAAATTTCCAGAAATTAAAGTGTTTTCCTTCCCTTTTGAAGGTTTGGGAAAGTGATCTGGTTTCATTGGAGCTAGAACAATTCTAACATCATCTTTTACAAATGAATAAGTATTCTTATAGCCATCATTAATAACTTTTCTATCATATAACCATGGCCCTCCTAACAGCAAATGAGTAACATCCATAGGAGCAACATCATACCAGACTTCATCTTTATAGTTCTTTCCAATAGAAAATTCAACTAAGCATATCTTATTCCCCTTTACCACATTTCCCATGTGAAGCCATTGCATTTTGTAGGTGTGAAAGATGCTTTCTCGCAACCACTCATGTTATTCTTGCTTTGGAGTGATATTCAAGCTTTTTGAATTACAAGCATTTCTCCTTCATCTGCATAAATCACCTCTTCATCATAAATAGGTTCTTCTAACTCTTCTTCAACTTCTACATCTTCCTCCGCCAATGTTACAACTCTGCGATTAGGACATTCAGAGGCAATATGTCCATAACCTTGGCATTTAAAGCATCTCCTTGAGCTGTTATCAGAAGAACTAGCTTGTTTGTCACCTTTAAAAGCTCCCTTGTCATTATAAGACTTGATTGATTGGTATGGTCTTGAGACACTTTCTCTGTTTGAAGGAAGTGATATAGTTTTCTGAATTCCCTTCCGTTACTTTTCAACATTCAAAGCAAGCTTTCTCACATCATTGAAGGATCAATATGGCTGCAATCGAACGGCATCTCCAATCTCCTTTTTTAGACCCCTCAAGTATCTAGAAATAGTTTGCTCTTCTGGTTCAACTATATCACTTCTCATCATGAGTTGTTCAAACTCAATAGTATACTCCTCTATGCTCATCTTTGGTTGCTGTTCAAAAGGGTGAATTTTTATAAACATCACCATTCTATAATCTTCAGGCAGAAATCTCCTTTTTCAACTCCTTCATTTTCTCCCAAGTTCTAATTTTACTCCTCCCCTCATAGTATCTCTGTTTCTTTAAATTCTCCCACCATAAAGAGGCATACTTTCTAAGTTTCAAGGCCGCCAACTTCAACTTCCTATCCTCTGGATACTCCTTATATTCAAAAATACGTTCAACAATATTTAGCCAATCAAGAGACTCATCAGGTTGCATCTACCTTCATATTCTGGAATTTCAATCTTCACATCAAAATCTTTGAAGTTGGGATGATTCCTTCTCCGATGAGAGCGATGGAAAGAGGAACCATTTCTTGACTCATGAAATGGGTTCTCCTCAGAATCACCAGCAGATTCATTTTCATGGTCATATGAACCTTCATAGTGATCCAGGCGTTGCTGAAGCTCATTGAGTTGCCTTCTCATTTCATCCATCTCAAAATCATGGATTTCCCTCTCTAGAGTTGCTATATGCCGTCCACGGACAGCCATTGAAAATAACTCTGATACCACTCCTGATATGGGAAGTAGCAACCTCGCCTCAAATAGTTGCAAGAGCAGAAAACTAAATGGATAATTGTTTATTACTCCAAGAATACAGGATAATCCATCACCTTAGAGATACATAACAAGATGCACTCACCACTCTAAGGAATCCACCAAAGAGATACAGAGATTAGAGATTAAGTCACCACTCTAAGGAATTCACCAAAGAGATACAGAACTTAGAGAAGAAAAACCAAAGGCTTTTCAAATCCCTCAGGTTAGAAGTTTGATTAATCACCAAAAAAAAGTCCCCTCAGATTACAAGAGAAAGCTATAAATAAAAGGCTTTGAAACATCCCTCCAAGCATAGGAAAATGGAGAAATAATTCAATGTTTTCATCTTAAGCAAACTGAACAACTTTCCTGAGATTTGCCAATTACCTAATAAATGCCAATTTTGACTTTTAACTATTCTGGCAGCTAGTAAAGAAAATGTCATAACTTTTGCTACAAAATTCAGAATTACTTGATTCTTCTTTCATTTGAAACTAGACATCCAGAGTTTTAAAATGAGTACTCTTGGGTCTCCATTGGGTTTGGCATAAACTCCCAGCAATTGAGAATAGTTTGAGTCGCAGTTTGTTCTCGTGACAACAAACAAAACAAAGTATGTTATGAGTTTGGACCAAGTCTTGAGCTTCCTCATGATATGCTCCCGCATCATTCTAGATTCTTATTTTAGAATTTAATGCATGGGTGGTTCATAGGCTAAAGTAGATTATGTTGTAAGTTGCTTTTGCTCATTTGCTCTCTCCTTTCCTTCTTTTCCTCTAGCCAGTCTTGTTAAGATAATAAGCCATTGCAGCAGATTTTCATGGCCTGTTTTGAGAGAGTGAGGCATTTTTTCTCCATTTTTGAGTCTGTAAATTTTTGATAATTGGGCCATCGGGGTCTTCATCGAGAGACCATGATATTAACTAGGAAGTTTCAGTAGAAAGATGACAAATTTGTGCCTTCAATAATAGTTCAAAACATAAATTCTAAAGCAAATTTAAATATAGACATGGATAAGTTTAAAGACGATGAGCATGTGCCACCAGAAGAAAAGGAAAATGAACTAATTGGCATACATTACAAAATGTCGTGCAGCAATGAACAATACTGAAACATTGAATTTAAAAATTAGCGCGATGGATAACTGGGTTTGTCGTATGACTTACAAAATGAGAAAATATTGCTTTGTAAAATGGGAAAGTCCTCAAATATGTCTGAAACTGAACTCTGATGGATCAGTTACCACTTCTGATTCCTTTTATGGCGGTATCGTTAGGGATCAAAATGGAGGTTCTGTTCTTGTGTATCCAGGACGGCTTTGTGTCAAGTATCATATATTCTGTACCAAATTTTTGGGAGCCTCAAGAGTCTAGACGTATTAAGGTGCCAATATTAAATTATGGAAATGGATTCTAAGATTGCGTTTGTTGGCTACAAAAGCTGTGAGAGCTGGCTTGGAATGTTAGACATTTGCTTAAGAAATTCTGGAATTGCTTGACATCATTTAGAAATTTCTGTGTCCAGATATGGAGAGGACATAGAACTGCAGCTTTTACTATCAAAACTATAACCAATTGGTCTTGGATGAGGATTGTGTTTTGGTTTCTCCTTTTTCAATTTAAACTTCCTCTTGAACTTGCTTGCATTATCAAGGATGTCTAGAATCAGAGTGTACACTAGAACCAAGTTCTTGTACCAAAAATTGTTATGAATGAATATTTTGCTTGCTATTAAAAGAAAAAAAAAAGCACTGAAATAGGTATTTAACTGCAAAGCAGGATCTGTATGACTAGAATTAGGCCGTAAGAGGTTCTAATTTGCTTACATGACAGTATAGTCAATCTGAAGCATTCTCAAAATATAATTAAACGGAGCAGCTGAACTGAATGGAAAACAATCAGATCTTAATGCAGCACAACCAATGACAATTAGAAATGTAAGCAGTGCTAATATAATAGCTAACATCTGCAAGCAGATGGCCGAAGAATGATATGTGGAGGAAATCATATTAGTGAATATATACATATACATACATATACATTCATATACTTTATGTGTATATGTATGTGTATAATGTTGTTAAAAGTGGCTACCTAGGCTAAGCCTGCTTAAACCTAGGTTAAGGGTTTCTTTTCACATTTTCTTTTCTTATTTGATCCCCATGTGGCTAATGAGCTGATCAATGGCCTTCATCTCTAGGCAGCTGCCTAATCTTCTAGGAGCCTACCAAGCCATAGGGATGGGAAAAAAAGAGGATCCTACCAATGAACTTGTTCCAACCTAGGATAATAAGCTCATAACTTGGTCTTAGTTCCCTTCATTGAGGGATGAAAGAAGATTTCCATGTTCAAGCTTAGCTTAGATGCAACTCGCTTCTTTTTGGTTGTGAAGTAGCGTCAAACCAAAATACCCAACAAGCATAAGTATTAGCTCTTCCTAAAAAAGAGGTGACCTAGCTGCACCTGCCAGCATAGCTACCTTGTTATGGCTTCATTCAAGTCACTAGCCCTGCTTTTGACGTCCCCCTCCTTGCGATTTAGTTAACAACTTTGAGCACAGCCAACTTCCATAGCGTGATTAGTGTTGTGCACAAGGCCCAGGAATGAATTCACTGCTGTATGGCTGACTAGTGATTACTAGCAATTTTGGCTTCATACAGGTGAGTTGCAGCCTGTAATCCAAACAAGGACAACCTTTTTGGAGTTAGCTCACCCTTGTGGGATTACAACCGTTTTCTCTAGCCATTGTAGCATGTGCATCACCTGTGGCATAAGGGACATGACGACTTAACATCATCCTCACCTTCCTTTGGCTTATTGCCAACAGTTGGTTCAGGGTTCCAAAACAACTAAGCTGTCTAACATCTTTGATATATATAGTAAGTTTATTATACAGATGAGGTCATGTAAAGGGATTTCACAGCTACTAGAACATTTGATGATTAATGTTGTAAACTCAAAATCTAGACCATTTAATGTAAATTGATCTCTAAATTGCCTATGTATAAAAAAAATAATCAGACGTTTTAAAAACTCCTCATGCATCAAGTTGTTTGAAATATGTAGTTCTAGGAAATAATATGCTATGTTAATTTTAAGATGACACGATGCATATGCAACAATTCTCTGATTTTTTATATATGACATTTTGTTTGAGATTATTTCCAATATCTTCAATGTTAGATTTGCTACATGGATCATTGATTTTTTTTGATTCAATGATCTTGTGATGTGATTCGTCACACAATCTATGCAATTTTTTCTGTGGATCGTAGAAAACACGTAGATATGGCTTAAAACAGGGAATCTTTTGATTGATGAAAAGCAAAAAGAGGAATACTCTGCCAGAATGGAGAACATCGCTAGATCTTCTAAACCATCACTACTCAGTTTTGTTTCTGGTGATTTTCTCACTAGTAGCTTAGTGCCTCAAATTGTGCCACTAGATGCTTTGACTCAATTGCAGATCTACAAATCAAGTAATTATTGTTGTTTGAAAATTGAATGGTTACAATCCACTGCTTTCACAAAGAATAATTTATTGGAAGCATTAGGGAGTGGGGTTTTCTAATGAGTACAATGCACGATATTCTATTTGTTAGCAGGCATTGCCACCAGGACACTTTTTTTGTCTCTGCCATTTATTGTTGCTGACTAGGGTTTCAAGTGAATCAGATCAACCGCTACCAATCTGAAACTGGCCTGAAAATAATGTGGTCCAATCTAAACCAAAGTCATCTGATTAAGCTTGGATTGGAAAAATATTACTATTTTTAAATACGTATTGGATATGGATTATTAAGTAACCTTTACAGCCCTCCTTGAATTTAAGAAGCTGTTTTTTTCTTGAGCAGTAACTTTATGTAGCTAATAAAGAGTTTGTCCTTGATGATTATTTATATGTCGTATGTGGTTGTCAATCAGATTTGTGTGAAATAAGCTCATGATTATGCGTATGAATTGTTTGAGTGTTGTTTCCTTACATGATATATTAATGTTATAGTCAAGCTACTTTCACCTGTTACATATGCCTTGTGTTTTGGTTATCCTAGACAATTTGATTGAAAACCCAATATATTAGCAAGACATTTCTTAAACCCAGTCTGACCCAACTGGATGGAAATGAAGTAGAATTGGATTTCAATTTGTCTTGATTTGGATATCGTTTGAATTTAGATTTATGTCAAACCTGATCTGCTTACTGCCCTATTGCCAACCAAAATTGTTGGGTCCAGGATTATTAGTAACAATTATTGGTAGTGGAATTCTTTTCGGCTTATTATCAAGTGCTTTCCCGTAATCATGACAGGATGAAGGACGACTAAGAGAAGCCCTTAAGTTTGCAAATGCATGCGGAGCACTGACAGTGATGGAGAGAGGAGCAATCCCTGCTTTACCAACCCGAGAGGCTGTGCTGAATGCGTTGGTTAATATTGCTGTTTAAAAGGATTTTTATTGATTCTTTTTCATGCTCCATCCACCAACCCTTTATCAGGCTTTGCAGACTATGACTCAAATCACAAAGAACAGATATTGGTGTTATGAATTTGTCTGTGCGCAGCTGTTGGTTAAAACAGCTGTGACTTTTTTTCCTGAAAACATTCCCATTGAGCCTGAAATTTGAGAACCTAAATAAAGAAGAAGAGTTTATGGATCCATTGATGCCAGTCTTATTTTATTACAAGAGCAGAATTTAGAATAGGGCTGTGGACAAACAATTGGAATTATTGACTGAGGGTTCCTGTTGTTCTACTAGCATCAGCGGCATGATGCTGGATCTCAGGTTTTGTGCCTGAAATTATGGTGCACACCCTGCCAAGGCTGTTACAATCTAAAGTTTTGTCATGCTTACCAAGCTACCCATGTGTTCTCTCCTCTTGAAGCTTAAGCTAGCAATAGCGTGCTGCTAGTTTTTTAGTAGAGCTAACCCTTGTATGCACCCTTGGCTTGGAGCTGCTTGGAAAAAGCAAAGGGGAATGGAGTTGAGGAGTTGGTGGTGGTTTTGCTGCTCTAAATGCAGAGTCCTTATGGAGTTTAGGCTATGCTTGGATGTCTTAAATTCAAATCATGATCTTGTTCTAATTTTTGAGATAATTTTTAGATCTCTTCCACAGGAAAGTTTTTCTTCATCTTTTAGTAGATATTTGATTGTAAAAGAAAATGATATCAAAGGTTCAAAGTTGTAAGATGATTGAGAGGCAAATCTTCTTGAGGACAAAATCATTTAGCTTGAGTCTTTTACACTAAATTACAAATAAAGAAGGGAAAAGACTCATCAGTTGCTTGTCTGCCTGTGAACTGCATTGCCCTCTTTCTAATAATTTAAAGGAGAAAATGACTAGGGAAAATTGAGTGGGACTCAGATATTAGCTAATTTATCCCAAACGAATGGGAAGTTCTAGCATTTCAAGCATTTGTTCGGATGGTATTAGGATCTAATTTCAATTCTATATAAAATTTAAATCATGTATTAAAAGGAATAAAAATTTAAATTGAAAAACTTTTGTGCATTGCGCACGATGTAGGAACACGTGTATTGTGCGTGATGATTGATCGTGCCTATGTGTGGCGTGCGTATGTGTGTGATGTGAGAAAGAAATATTTTGATGTGCGCATGGCCATATGTCCATATGATGTGAAAAAAAATATTTTCGATGTGCGTACGGCCATATGTGCATGCGTACGCATACGTGTGCAAAGACTTTTTCAATTCAAATTTTTGTTTGAAGTTACAAATTTATTTTAACCACAAGCCCTCCCGGCACTTTTCTCCCTCTTTTCAGTGGCATCCTACATCTTTCTATTCTCAATTGACACCCTTCCTTCAAGCCCTTTTTCAAACCGGTGTTATTTGACACTGATTTTACGCGAATGGTGTGGAAGGGAAATTTTTTTTAAAATGGTGTTAAAGAAAAAAGAGATGTTTTTTTCGTTCACCGTGGCAGATAAAAAAGAAGCACCACTTAAAATGACGCTTTTACATGCAAATAAAAAAAAACGTTACTAAAGTAGCATTTTTTCTTTTAACATCATTCTTAAGAAAACTTTTTCTTTGGCACCATTCGCGTAAAACTGGTGTCAAATGACACCGGTTTAAAAAAGGACTCCCCTTCCTTCCCCCTCCTAAAGCTCTTCAATGCAAGTCGAATTGTATTTAATTCTTCCTCAGCCAATGGACTTGAGTGGAATGCATGGACCTTTGCTTTTTATACCACATGCACACATGCGCTTGCTCGCCTTAACTCCATGCGCATGCATGATATGTCATGAGTTGGAGCCTAGCCAAGCTAAGCTACTCATGCATGCATTGAAGCCTATTCATTTTTCCCCTAATTTTCTTACCTTTATCAAATTTATTATAACATTTAATTGTAGAGTACCTATTAAGTTAAAAAAATAGTTAGAAGATCGGCTTTGCTTTATAGTAAAAAAGTTGGATTGTTAGAGAATTATATATATATATATATATATATATATCTGCAACGAAATATTAAGATAGACTTTTGATAATAAATAAAAAATAGAATAAGAAATAAAATGATTTATAAAAAGATGAAGGTAGTACCAAATAAGAATAAATTTGAAAAAGGATAATTTAAATGGATTGGACATATGTAATGTAAATATAGAGATGCACCGATTTGAAGAAGCAATGTTATTCATATAGAGAAAAAAAGTAAAAGTAGATCAAAAATTTTATGAGTAAGTAATAAAAAAAACTTAAAATTTTTATATCTTATAAAAATTATGACTCAAAACTGAGCTGAATGAAAAAAAAAAAGATTTAGATAACCAATCCTATCTAGTTTAAGACAAAGGTTTTGTTGTTGTTGCTGTTGATTGAGCTCATGTAGAAGTTAATAGACTAGCTATAAGAGAAACGTTTTAGCTAAGCTATCCATTAAGGTGGCTTTATTATTCCATAACAGCCAATAACCCTCTCAACTTTTATTGTAACCTTTTTGACTCAGGAGATGAGCTGCTATAGCAGTTATTGGACTCATATTAGAGATCAAAAAGTTCTTCTCCTTGTGATAGCCAAATCCTTGCTGTGTCTTTCTTCCTTTCTTGCCAACAGTTTCCATCACTCTCAATGCTATCTTTTCGCCATATTTTATACAGTTTCAAAAATTATTAAATCCAAGCAACTCAAAGAATGGATCAAGTCAATCGATCCGCATACCTGGAAAGAGCCAAGTTAAGCTCACAATTAATTATACCTTGGGAGCATTAAGATTATCTAATCTATGTGGTAAGGGCAATAACACTTAAAACAATGCCTAATAAACCTCATCCATATTCCATTATATTTTATTTTAAATTTATATAGTTATCCAAATTATTTCCTTATTAAATTATCATTAGGATTTTAATACAATTTCTGATACAAACATCTGATTTATTCAATTATTATTCGACTAACTCTAACTTAAAAAAATCAAGAACGAAGTCTAAAACTGAAGAATATAAAAATATATGTCCATCTATAATCCAAAAAAGAAGCATAGAATTAATTTGCCATGTCAAAAGTTGTGGGAGAGACAATGTGCATGTGAGTTAGTATGCTCATATTATGAATAACAACAACTTAACTTTTATCTGTTTATGTCATTCAGATTTTTAGAAGTGGAGTTGTTGACAACCTTTTAAGATAAGTCTCTTTAATAGATGCCTTTGGGTGGTTCATTAGAAGCAGTGTGCTAATTAATTACCTTGCATGGCACATCAAAGTTCTATTGGAGAGCAACCTCATTTTCTATAAACAACTATTATTTCTTAATATGAATTGCTTGCAATTTAATTACCTTGCACTCCTCACACTGCAAGGATGTTGTTATAATTTTTTAGGAAGATGCTTCACTAACTTGCCCAGCTAATTAGATGTTGGTAAGATGAGGATGGTATGGAGATTTTTTTTAAAAAAAAAAATTCAAAAATCATTGGTGCTTACCGTTGGAATTCAGTTTTAGTGGTATGACCTCTTGCCACTTCAAACAGTTATGAATAGGTTCGGTTTCAGTCCTTTTACCTTCAAATGAGCAAACTATAAATCCAATGAGTTATATTTCATATGATCTAATGAATAGTCTAGTCGCCTGATACACTGCGTTGAGTTTGCAGACTATTGAGTTGTCGGTAGCTTATAGAAAAGTTAATGGCACATCCTTTTTGTAATGTGAAGGATTGAAGTTGAGATCTATTAACTCATTCAAGCAATGGGAGTTGAACTCCATGGAGTGTTTAACTCTCATTTGATTAGAGGGAATGAGAGGAGAAAAACTCTTAAAAATATCCAATACTAGAACTTCTCAAACGGAAGCCTTCCCAACTTCATATTTCCACTTCCCACTTCTCATTTCACCTGATAGGGAGTTACCACCTCTGCTCTTTTGATGGGTTTTTTTTTAATATATATATATATATATATATATATATTCTTCGCTTTTTCCTTCACCACTGCATCGTTCATACTAAGAGAGCCTTTTATCTCTTTCTTTGTTTTTTCATTTCTTTCTTTCTTTCCTTTTCCATCATGGGTTATGAGCATCAGATGGTATCTTTTGACTATGTTTAAAAAGAGATCCTTATTTTCACTGAGTAGCTTTGTGATTGTCCTTTCTTTTCTTTCCTTATTTTCACTGGACTCGCTTTTACGAGGGGTAAAAACCTCTATTTCTAACTAAACTCATTGAACAATAACTAAAGTAAGCACTTGACTTAAAGCTTTATCATGTAAGGGAGAAGACAAACTTCATGTGTGAAGCATATAGGTAAGAGAGGCACTTGTACATCAGAAAGAAACTTTTGCCTTTGTATTTAAGTGGAAAGTTTGAATTTCGCTTCAATTTCCAATGTGTCTTTCCACACCTGCATTCTGTTCTTTGCCATTTGCATAATTAGTCATGACCTTTATAAACTTTTTGCAAAAAATCACCCATTAACTTAATCTTGATTGAATCCACCATACCTACCTATCTAGAAATTATAGACCTATCTTTCCATCCATCTATCTATACCAAGCCAAGCATACCATATTATCTATACAAGATAGGTTAGATTTTGATTTTATCTATCTAAAAATGCTTCTTTTTTTTTTAGCTAAGCTATTTATTTATTTTGTTAAGTGATGCAGCTTTGTTCCATCTATGTTATAAGCCTAACATTCATTTGACCACATTATGGCGCTTTTCCTTATATAAATATGTTCTCAATGCAAACATAGAATTTGGAGCTAATATGCATTTTTGTGGCATTTTTCTTATGAAACTGCCAAATTAGTAAAGCAAAAGTATGAGGAATATACTAAAAAAGCAAGACTAAATAGCCAATTAACTCTCATTAGTAGATTGAAAGTGGTACAATCACTATTCATTAGGAGAAGACATTTGACTTAGGCTACCTAATCTATAGTCCCTTGAAAGTTTTTTTCCTCTAAACTCTTCCATATGGGTCAAACATTATGAAGCCTTTTTTTTTTTTTTCCATCTGCATCCATTCTACTAGGCTCAGGATAACTTAAGTGGAGGATAAATTGGGTTGATTAAAAACTTAACTCTTAAAAATTAAGTGCTTGAAAATAGGTGAGCAATTTAAAAATAAAGAACAAGTATTATAATTTAAAACTTAAACACAAGAGTCAAATACTAGTTGCAATATAAGAGCATATGAAACTAATTACAATAATATAAATAAGCAAATAAGTAAATAAGGTACTAAGATTTTTATAGTAGTTTGATATCTGATGCCTACATCCACTACTTAAGATTTCTTCTTGGGAATTCTACTATGCCAATTTTTTAATTAGGTAAGGATCAAATTCTTATATACTTCTTTTACTGGGCTTAGAAGGAATCATTGTAATCTAATTTTAGCATAAGGATGAACTCACTCTTTTCTTTTTACGAGCTTAGAAGGAACCCTCAAACTCCTCTACAAGAGAAGAAAAAAACAACACTCTCATAAGGATTGTATATTTTCATTTGTAGCATTAAACTCCTTTTTACTAGGTGAGGATTAAACTTTTATACACTTTTTTTTATCAGGCTTAGGAGGAACCCTTGCAATCCTTTTTCATTATAAGGATGAATAACTCTCTCCTTTTATGGGCTTAGGAGGAACCCTCAAACTCCTCTACAAAAAAAAGGAAGAAACAACATTCTTATAAGGAATATAGATTTTTAATTGTAGCATTAAACTTAGGAAAAGAATGAATATGCACACTAGAGTCACAAACTCCTTTTCACAAAGATTTTCTAGTGATTTTCAACTCATATTCTATGTTTAAATCAGCTCATAAGTCTCCATTTTATAGGCATAAAAAAATATGGCCATTAAAGCTCAAAGGTAGCTTCAATGGTCAAATAAAAATATGATCATTAAGTTATCGCTCCAACAATTGACTGCTGGTCTAGAACCGATTGATTGCTAGCCTTAGACTAGTTGATCGCCTATTCTATAGTGATCAATCATCGGCCTAATAGAGAGAGAGAGAGAGTGGTCATTTTGGTCCTTTTGTTGTTGGCCAATTCCCATTGACTGTTTTAAGGTTCGATCAACTATACACACTCAGTTTTGATTTTTTTATTATTTTAATTTAATTATTAATCCAAAATCTAATCTAATTTATTTTTAAAGATTTTGAGCCTTATGCACTTAGTCTTCTATTAAGTTTTCTAATGGGCCCTTAAAAAATAAAATTACAATTTTAAACCTTCATTCGAACTTCTAGTGTTGGTCATTCTTTGAATTTATTAGTATCTTTTTTAGACTTTCAATTCTCATATGATTTGAACTCATGTTGTAATAAGTGCATATTGGATAAGATAAATATCATTTTTGGACTTTTATATGTCTATTATCACAAGCTCAAGTAATATATTAGCCCTTTAATCAATATTTTATTATCATCAAAACATGTATTAAACCCTTAGGTTCAACACATTCAAGTTTTCATTTGGATTCCAACTTAGGCCACGCATAAAGATTCTTTTAGTTGAGAGCTCAGCTCCTTCAACTCTTAAAGGCTAGTTTATTATATGCCTTGGGAAAGAAGTGTACTTTATATCATCTAGAGGTCATATAGAACATAACCCAAAGCAAGTTGAATGAAAGCCCTACCCATAGTTGCAACTATTAGTGCTTCAAAGGACTTAGATTCTGAAGATAGGATGTAAGCCCTGAAAGCCTTTGATACTTAAGTAGGGTAAGAAACTCTTAAACAAAATCAAAGATATGACCATCCCCTTTCCCTATTTTTGCATTTCATTTTCTATTTGGCTCGCCTCATGAAAAATAAGAGACTTATTGATTTAAACTAACTACGAAAGGGATGGTCAATAGAATAGCACTTTTTTGAGCCTCCTTTCAAAAGAAAGGCCTTTTCATCAATAGGCCTAAATAGTTTTGTTCGCCCAACTTGATGAGTCACATCCTTGTACCACCCTTGAGCATATTACCATGACAGCCATAAAATATAAGATTAGATCCCTTCTCAAATCTTTGATGGAATAGCCTATTTCAATAAAGGAAGGTTAATGCATGTGATATGTTTCCATTTGTACAAATCACAAACGCACCATGCATGACCAGATGTAGAGCCAAAATTAGTTGATAGAAAGTGTTGACTTTATATTGATTTTGATGAATATAAAATAATTAAGTATGGTACTAATAATATTATTATTGACTAAGTGATTTTAGGTAATCCATCATGAAAGAAGGTGCTTACTTCAGATTGAGGTAAATTTCAAATCAAATGAAAGGTACACAGGTAAAGTGACAATTTTATGAATGTATTTTCAAGTTAAATTATTTTCAAAAGAGTTTGTGATATAGTATTAATTTTTCAAAGGATTTGGATTTTATGATTGTTCAATGGATTTCATGTGTGTTGTGTGCATCAAATTTCAAGATAATAAGACTCTTTGGATGATCTTCTTGCCAAAATAATTTTCTAAAGTATACTGCTTCCTTTATATTTGCATTGTCTTGCACCAGACTTAGCTGTTTTACTAAACTTTTGTGCAAACTGAGCAACTAGAGCGTTTCCCTTGCCTTGCAAAATTTTTTTCTAACTCTACTTGTGCCAAAACCGGTTTCATCCTTTTTAAATTCAAGTTAGATGCCCAATTGGGCATCCAAATCATGAAGCCTTGAGTTAGACAAATAGATGCCCAATTGGGCATCCAACCTTGGAGAGTTCTCTGTTAGATGACCAACTGGTCATCCAACTTTATGTTGGACGACCATTAGCCATCCAATGAAAGTTTGGTCTCTATTTTTCTATAAAACTTGCAATGTTTTCTTATGGAAAAGGTATTGGACGACAACTGGTCATCCAACTTTATGTTGAATGACCAAAGTTGGATGACCAGTTAGCCATCCAATGAAAGTTTGATCTCTATTTTTCTTCTGAAACTCACTTTAATTCGCTTTGAAAAAGCTATTGGATGACCAATGGACATTCACTATTAAACTCTTAAGACCAAAATAGAGGGCTGATATTTATTGGATGACTAATTGGTCGACCAATCAATATGAAATTTTTATGATGACTATTTTCAACGTTTTAATACATTCTGTTTTCATTCCTCTATCTTACAATGGCTATAAACAACTATATTTCTGATGTTGTGTATAAATAGCTCATCTTGTATAGTGATTCAGAGCAGAAAAAATAGTGCAAAAAAAGTGTAAAAAATATTGAGAGAAGATCATTTATTGCTAAAAGAACTTTGAGAAAGTTTGTTGGAGAGCTGCATTGAATATCTTTGAAGCCACTTGAAGAGCATTTATTGTCCCATCTTTGGCGTGGCGTGAAAGCTCCAACAACCACCCTTGAAGAGCATTCAAAGCATTTAAAGGAAGAAGCCCTCTTGTGGAGTATTCTTCAAAATTTGTAAAGTATTTTCTTTGAATATCTGCTCATTTAAGGAGCTTGCTGTATAAATACTTGATATTCTTATACTTTAAGTTTGTATTTCATGGTGATGAAACAAGTAAGGGTAAAGGTCTATCAGAGAGATTCTTGTAAGTTTGCTTGTGTCGAAAATAAGTACTAGCCCAAAAGGCTAGAGTGTAAGGCTTACTTGTGCCCGCAAACAAGTTTGCTAGCTAGGTCAGCTAGTGGTGTTAGTAAATTCTCAAAAAGTTTTTGGGAGTAGATGTAGGTACTGGGTTTGGCACCAAACCACTATAACCTCTGTGTGTTAGGTTATGATATTTTGCTGTGATTGTTTGTATATAGTCTTCACTACACCACTTAATTTATTTGTGAAAAAATTTCTAAGTGCACATACTTGCTAGTTAATTTTTTAAAAACCCAATTCATCCCTTCTTTCTTTTAGGTTGCTATATCTGGGCAATAGAAAGGTTGCAATGGTAGGGACAGAGATAGTGATAGTGGCATATAGAGTCATAAAAATAAAAAGTATATTTGTTGTTGTAGCAATCTAGTTGCAATGATAGTAGCATCTTTCTTGTTCCCACCTATGGAGGAAGCTAGAACTTCCTGTCCCCATGAAAAAGTTGCTTTTCTATCTTCACTAGGGCCTGACTTACTAGCGATGATCAAATTTTACCTTCTTACTCACTTTATTAAAAGATGCTATTGCTATGATGTTTGCATTTTCTTGAGCCTCTCTCTCTAGTGATGAATGTTTCCCTTTGAAAAGTCTTTGGTGGGTTCCTAGAAATACTTACTCACTTTTATATTTAATGGCACTATAGGAAGAACATTGTTCCATGGATTTGAGGGGTGGGGGAAATGGGCTTCCCCGGTGCAATGCCTAGTTAGTGGCAAGACTATTTTTATCTTCCTAAAACCCATCTTAAGTTGAAGCCACTGGTGGAGGAAAGGGAAAGGCTAGCAAATTAAATGTTTTCTAGCCAGAAAATCACACAAATGAAGCTAGAACTTAACTAAGCACGTGCTTCCATTGGTTGCCATAATCATACATGCATATGAGTAGCAAAGAAAGGTTGAAGCCACCAGCGCTACACTAGATCATATAGTATGCAAAAGAAAAGGAATTTTACCCTGCATAGATACTTAGGGAATTAGAGCAGAGTTATTAAAAAGACTAGCATAGAGGGCATTAATATTTATAGAAGTTGAGACCCTTTATAGTCTTAGATTGCTTAGTCACGTTGGATTGGTCTTTCGAATAGAAAGAGATTAAGGATCCTTTTGGATACAATTCTTTCACTATGATTAAGTTGAAGAAAACAAAAAGGTAGGCTTATGGTGGGAAATGTGCTCTAAAGAAAGAGATATTCATTAGTTTTAGAATTCATTTCTATCGAGTGATGTTGAAGCTGAATTATTAAAAAAAATAGTTTCTCAAGGTCTTGTTGCTTCGATAAATCACTTAAAACCTAGGATATTTTTGGTGCCATGGTGCTAGACCAGTGAGCTATTATAATTCTTTTAAAGGATGGTTACTTTTAAGCCCACCTCTAATTATCATCGCTTGATCCCTTTTCTTTCCACTAAGTGATTCTTTAGGGATCTTAACATATGATTTGGGTTGTTTTCCTTTCAACTTTGTATCTTAGAACCCAAAATTTCTGTTCGTGCAAATGATGACAGCTTATATTTGGAGTTTCCCTAAAAGTTGTTAAAAAAGTTTGTTTTTATTTTTATTATTTTTTCATGAGGTGAAATGTTTAACAGGATCATTTATAGTCTTACATTGTAAATAAATAATCCTTATTGTGCAAGAAGTTGTTTGATGATGGAAAGATCATTCTCGTAAAGCTCCATCTATAATTTGAAAATCTAGAGCTCTCGACAAATTTGACATCTTCCTGAGGTGTGATGCATGTGCCCAGTTAGACTATTCTTGTTGTTCAATAGCATTCCAATGGTTTAGCTTGACTAGAAAATTTCTGAAATGGGCCTCTTCTAGCTTCAAGGCTGATATCACCAGATTATATGTGTGTGTGGGTGCACGCATGCAGAGTAGTGGATTGATGAGAAACTCAAACGTCAACCTTCAAAGCAGTTGTTATTCACCTTCGTCTTTAAGGAACAAGGGTTTCTTGAATAACCAAATTTTAATTGAAATGAAATCTTTAAGAAGAAACAACATCAATTCAAATCTTAGATCTTCTAATTGAGAGATATATTGAAAAAGATCAATAATTCTTACTATTTCTTAAATTTATGGATCAAATTTGATTTAATAGGATCTTTCACTCACTTTTTTTTCTACCAAGAATGATACTATTAACCCTCAAATTTGGAGCATCTCTTTTTTTTATATGATTTACAAGATTAAATAAGCAATTGATATTTTCACACACACACACACACACACACACACACACGGTGATGATGAGAGAATTGAGTCCATTTATTTTGTAATTAAATAAAAAACTTGGTTTTGATTTTGGGAGGAATAATATTTGGTTAAAAAACAAAGGAATTACTATGAGTCAGAGAGAGAGAGAGAGAGAGAGAGAGAGAGAGAGAGAGCAAAATTATAAAGTACGATTTGCTTTTGTTTCCATTTTTTATAGATGACAGTCATCTTGTACATTGATATCGACGGATTGAGACAATGGCCAGCTCCTGCATTGAGTTCATCAAAAGAAAGATAAAGAATTTTGCTGGTGGGGATTCTCAAGCATCACTCAAGAAGTTTATTACATGTCCCAACACCAACTGCTGCAGCAAGATGCCAGGCCGCATGAATATAGGGAGTCTGGGGGAAGCAATCATCAGCAATAAAAAGTGCACCTCCTAATAGAGTTGACATCGTATGCAGATTATACGCCATCCGGAGCTCTGGTTTTATCAATGCTCTTCTAGCAAATGCAACCTAGAAATGAAGCAAAGACATCTGGTTAGCTAACAATGAGAAACATGAAGGAGCAGGTTACTCATGTTATCAGTCAACTTTTGAAGAGCTAAAAATGCTGAGGCAAAAAAGGTTCAAAAGATTCATGCAACTGATAATATTTGAATTGGTAATATGGGAGAACAAGATAAAGGAAATCATACAAGATCTCTACGTTCACAAGCTAAGGGGACATGGAAACAACAGCAGCAGGTGCTAATTTAGAAATGGTGTGGAAATCTTCACTTGGTTTCTGAAGCAGAGTGTTTACTGCTGATAATCTGAACAAAAGAAATTGGTCCCACCTACATATTTGTGTATCACTTATTTATTAATTGCAATTTTTCTGGAGTCATTTGGTCTGGCTTCAAGAATAAAGCAAGGATTAAGGCAAGGCTGAGATATTTAGCTCTTGCTGGCATAAATGGAAGAAAAAAATGGTTGGAATCTTTTGTTCATGGTTATGTGGTGGAGAACTCGAAGGAGAGGAGAGGAGAGGATATTTCAGGCCCCTGAAGCTGATGGCATTGGAAGCTATCAAAAGGACTTTTTTTTTGAAAAAAATAAAATCACAGATGAGCTGGTCTCCTTAAGTCTGGCAGAATGGAGGTCATAATTTCTTTAGAGAACTTAACTTTTTTCTGGAATATTTGGTATGCACTCAATTCACAACATCATGAAATAAAATGAGGATTTGTCTCCATTTTTTTCTCAAAAAGATTTAAATGATGGCACTAGTCAGTCCATATGATCAAACGTAGGAAAGATCCCATTGTATGTGTATTTCATTTGTGCTATCCAGATGTGTGCGTTAAACCTGTGCATATCAAATAGATAGGAGCCTCAAGAGATCTCAAACTACATCAGATTATGCACAATATGTCGTGATGGTCTCTCTCTCTCTCTCTCTCTCTCTCTCTCTCTCTCTCTAAAATTGAGGTGGTGCGGTCACATATAGATAGCAAAGAAAGAAGCCAAATAAAAAGGCTGCAAAACTGCATGGAATTACATCAAAAAGAACAAAACTAAACAGTAATCAGAAATAATTATCATAGCATGAGCAAATTCCAAACTGTTCAACCATGTTGGTGAGCATGACAGAGGGTGTGCATCACAAGTCTATAAATAGTGCATTCTATCAGCCTCTATTGCTGCAATTAGCTACAAAGGACTGAAACGAAGTTGTTACATTGTTTTCCAGTTAAGACACGGTCAATGTGTACCGAACGGTATGTTCTAACTTGAACAGAAACTTTTCATTCCAAAGCATAACATATTCATCCCCTTAATGTCCAGTTTACTAAAGAGAAATGCATTTTCCTTTCAAAAGATTATTGGGCCTGGTGCTATCAAGGCCCAGGTTAGACTAACTTGTATTGGGCTAGGTGTGGATCCAAGCGTTGAGATTAAATCAAGTCACAGGTGTGCACAGGCTTGGAAATTAGTTTAATCTTATTAGGTTAGTCCATGAGAGTTTTTGTTGAGTCTAGACTAAGCCCATTTGGTCATCTATTTAAACTCTAGTTTCTAGGGTTTATGAGATAATAGAAATAATTCTTTTCTCCCAAGAATTTCTTCTTCCCTCATCATATTCTCCTCTCCATCTTCCCCCTCCTCGTTCCACTCATCCTGTGGGATCCAAGCTGCTGGATTCATGTTCACGTCATTCAGGTTTGCATAGGGGTGATGTGGCATCGTACGGCCAGGGAAAGAAAGGATGTGAGATTGTCTTTCCAGCTTCGTGGGAAGACAAGGGGAGGAAGTCCTAGGCTTCCATCCCACCAAGCTATGCGAAATTTCTTGCAATGAAGCCGTGGGATCGGCTTCATAGGAAGATGTGAAAGGGAGAGGAAGGTGAGCGATCCAGCAAGGAAAAATCAAGAAGAAAAAAAAGGATTAAAAAAATTTGAAGGCTGTGCGTGATTTGAACATATGACCAAAGGGCTTAAGGATAAGACATGTTAATGCTGCGTCAATCTGATTGTTGGCAATAAAGGGTGAAAGCCTAAGGTATTTCTCCAGAGATCCCACTACTGTTTAACTACTAAACCTCAACAGTTGGTATTAGAGCCAAGTTCAGGAAGAAGAAATTTGAAGATCTTCGAAAAATTTCAGTAAGACCTTATCAAGGTACTCTCCATTTTCTAAAATATTTTTTTTTTCTATTTTTGGTTGAGATCTGGCCATGGGTAGTAGCATAAAAATAGATTTTGAGAAGTTTAATGGAAAGAAAAGTTTCTCCATGTGAAAAGTCCAAGTAGAAGACTTTCTTGTGCAGCAAGGTTTAGATTTGGCTTTGGAGGAAAGGCCAGATGGGATGATAGACAAACAGTGGATGTCGTTGGAGAAGAAAGTATGTTCAGCGATCAGAGGATGTCTGGTAGATTCAACCCTCTATTTAGTGCTGGAGGAAAAAACCCCGAAGGGGCTCTGGACGAAGTTGCACACCCTCTACATGGGAAAGTACATATGCAACAAGTTAATATTGAAGAAGCGTCTCTACAGTCTTCGGATGGCAGAAGGTGGAGATGTGCTATTCCACATCCAGGTGTTCGACCATGAGTAATGAATTGCAGAATGTCGGGGTCCAGATGAAGAAAGAAGATAAGGCACTTTTACTATTATGTTCACTGCCTACATCATATGACTCATTGGTCATGACACTGCTCTACAGAAAGAAGATACTGTTCTATGAAGATATTGTCTCGATACTTCGACGAATGAGCAGAGGAAGAAGATGACCAAGGAAGGTACTCCCTAGAAGGTCTATCAGTTGGGGAAGGGTCAGGAAGAGGAAGGGGCAAGAGCATGCCTAGAGGACGGTTAAAGTCCAGAAAGACTAAGTGCTACAAGTGTGGTGAGGTAGGACATTTCAAGAGGGACTATCCTAAGAGAAAAAATCAGAAGGAAAAAAAAGGAAGGATCTGAATCTGAGTACATTTACAGACCAAGAGATGACGTATGATCTCTTGGTGGTATCAGATGGTTACAGGAACAACACAGAGATGTGGACCTTAGATTTAGCTTGTTTTCATCATTACAATCCCAACAGGTCATGGTTCAGCACTAACACAGAGGTTGATGAGGGAAGTGTGACTCTTAGAGATGATCACCCTTGCAAGGTGGCAGCGATTGACACAGTGAGGATGGGGATGTTTGATGGCATGTTGCACACTCTTACCAACATGAAGCATGTTCTAGAACTCAAGAAAAATATGGTGTCACTGAGGCACTTGGAGCAGACTAGATACAGCTTTAGCAGTCATGCCATAAGTGAAGTTCTAAACATCTCTAATGGAGCTATGATGGTAATGAGAGGAAGAAGGCTGGAGAACAACCTATACAAGTTGAAGGGCTCTGTGGTGACTAAAAAATCTGAAACAGTAGCTATGGAACAAGATCCTCGGGATGTGTATAGGATGTGGCATTACCGCATAGGCCACGTAGGAGACAGGGAGACGAAAGAACTGAGCAAGAGAGGGCTGCTTCTAGACCTGAGTGATGAAGATATTGAATCTATGAGCCATATCAGATGGGAAAGCAGAAGAAAGTGCAGTTTTCAGTCAGCACAGCTAGGAGTGTAGAACTCCTGAAGCTAGTACATACAGATGTCTGGGAACCAGTCCTAGTTTCTGCAAGGAATGGGCTAGATACTTCTTGACCCTGATAGATAATTTCTCAAGGAACTGTGGATCTACTTCATAAAGAAAAAATCAGAGGTCTTCACCAAGTTCAAAATCTGAAAGGTTGAGGTGGAGGAGCAAAGTAGGAGTGTAAAGTGTCTAAGGTTAGACAATAGCAGGGAATGCACCAGCAGAGAGTTCCAAAGTTTTTATGAGGAGTGGGGCATCAAAAGGCACTTCTCAGCGATGGAAACTTCTCAACAGAATGGAGTGGTTGAGAGAATGAACAGAACCCTATTGAAAAAAGCAAGATGCTTGAGGCTGCAGGCAGAGCTTCCAAAGATGTTCTGGGTTAACGCAGTAGATGCAGCTAGCTACTTGGTCAATCGGTCACCGCATACCAGCTTGGATGGAAGCAATCCATAGGAGATGTGGTCTGGAAGAAAGATAAGTCTGAACCATCTAAGGGTGTTTGGATGCACGACATATGTGCATATTGGTACTGGGAAGAGGAGCAAGCTGAACATTAGGTCTAAGAAGATGGTGTTTCTAGGCTACCCGTGTGGAATCAAGGGGTATCGGCTGTAGGACCCCTTGGAGAAGAAGGTTGTTATTAGTAGGAATGTGACCTTTGATGAGAGCTCAATCCTCTAGAGAAGAGATAGTACGATTGCATAGTAAGAGCTGCAAGAGGTGCAAAAAGGCAACACTAGTCAAATGACCTCCTACACAATCATGCCATTTGCTAGTGGATCAGAAGGATTTGAGATTCAAGTGGAGAGGACTGACAAAGGGGTTAGGAGCCAGGGAGTTCAGCAGGATGCAGCTAGGCAGAGGACTTAGCAGGATGTAGCTGGGCAGGGGACTGATATTGGAAATGCACTGCATAGGTCCAAAAGGAACGTGCGACCACTAGTTCGATATGACTTCGAGGATTCGGTGTCATATGCCCTGGTGACAGCAAATGAAGACCATTACACCTATGAGGGGGTTGTGAAGAGCCAAAACAGCCAGAATAGAGATAGGTGGGTCCAGAAAGAGGAGATGCAGTCTCTCCACAAGAATGGCATGTGGTAGTTGGTCCAGTTACCACAAAGAAAGAAACCCATTGGTTGCAAATGGGTTTATCATCGCAAAAAAGGGCTTTCAAAGTAAGGAAGTATCAAGTACAAGGCAAGACTAGTAGCCAAAGGATACTTTCAGAAGGAAGGCATTGATTACAGAGAGCTGATGGAAGAAGATAAAGTGGAGCTGATGAAGGTACATACTAAGAAGAACCCAGCAGATGCGATCAAGGTTCTTCTACGGGATAGCTTTCGTAAGTATGTAGTTGATGGACACGGCGGACATGCTGAGACCTTGAAAGCACCAAGGTGAAGATTGTTGGACCTGGTGTGGTGCTATCAAGGCTTAGGTTGGGCTAACTTATATTGGGCTAGGTGTGGGTCCAAGTGTTGAGATTAAATCAAGTCATGGGTGTACACGGGCTTGGGGATTAGTTCAATCTTATTGGGTTAATCCATGAGAGTTTTGTTAAGTCTGGGCCAAGCTCATTTGATCATCTATTTAAACTCTAGTTTCTAGGGTTTGTGAGATAATAGAAACATATTCTTTTCTTTCAAGAATTTCTTCTTCTCTTATCATCTTCTCCTCTCCATCTTCCCCCTCCTCGTTTCACTCATCCCATGGGATACAGGCCGTTGGATTCATGTTCACGTCATTTAGGTTCGTGTAGGGGTGATGTGGCATCATACGGCCAGGGAAAGAAAGGACGTGGGATTATCTTCCTGGCTTCATGGGAAGACGTGAAAGGGGAGGAAGTCTCGGGCTTCCGTCCCACCAAGCCATGTGAAATTTCTTGCAACAAAGCCATGGGATCGGCTTCATGGGAAGATGTGAAAGGGAGAGGAAGCGAAGCAATCCAGGAAGGAAAAATCAAGAAGAAAAAAGTGATTAAAAAAAATCCAAAAACAAAGGGGGTTGTGCATGGTTTGAACCTATGATCAAGGGTTCAAGGATAAGACATGTTATCGCTGCACTAATCTGATTATTGCAACAAAGGTGGAAAGCCCAAGGAATTTCTTCAGCGAGGAGATTCCACTGTTGTTCAACCACTAAACCTCAACAAAGATAACATCTTATTACCACATTAGATAAAGAATATTTTAAATCAATGAATTCAAATATATAACTTCATTTCTTTTCCCATTTGGAAAGGTGAAAGCCAGAATCCTGAAAAGTGTCCAAAACACATCATAGAATATTTTTGAAAAACGGAGTAATGTATTAAAGAGCAGGTTGCAAGGCAAAACTTCAATGTTTCTACATGATATAACATAAAATTATGTAGTCTTGGCCAGCTCACAGGTCCATCCATAAATTCAACCATGAACTAACAGATTTTTCATAGGAATAGGATTTTGGTTGAAACTTTTACTTAGATCATGGAGCAATAGATAATTGAGGGCCCATTTGGTATGGTGTTTGATTTTTGTTTTGTTTTCAAAAACCCAGAGAAAAAAAAACTAGACTGAACAATATATTTGATGAATTGCTTATCTTTTTTAGCTTCTGTTTAATTTAGACCTTTTGGTAGCAAATATTTTTTGTTTTCAAAAGCAAGGATAGCAGAAGTTTTGTGCTAATGCTACTTTCAATCTCCTTATAGGTTTGATGGTGGGCCCTTCTCTTCTTAACAGTTTGCCTTATCTAAGAATGAGACACCAAAGAATGAGACACCAAAATCTAGAGGGTTAAAATCAGGTCGATAGGCAGTAATAATTTTCAAGAGAGTAGAATTAAAAAAAAAAATGACGAAAGGTGTTCTAAATTACTTGCCTCCATCATTCCAGTGTGGACAGCTGAAACCATAAAAGGTTGAAATGGCAAAAGCAATGTGGATGCTGCCATTAGCAGTTTTGGGTTCTCGTCTCTGAGTGCTCTTGATAGACACTGCATAGCTCAACCGGTCAGTGGACCACCTTATGATAAAATATATTGAAAATTAAAAGAAAGGCCCTTCATATAACAACAAAAGTAACTAACAATCATAAATAGCTGACCAGAACATGGATGTCTTTAAACCCCTCCAATTAAGCAATTTCTAAGATTATAACATACAAGAATACAATACTAACAAGATTCATGTTTAAATTTAATAAAAGGTTAATGATTTATATTTTAAGGATTTCATGGACTAGAGCAAGCTATAGAAGATTTCTTTACCAAAACATTTTCAATCTAACTGATAATGAAAATAGAAAGGCAGAAAATAACTAAAAGAAATTAAAAAAAGACAGCTCAGCTTTGCTTCTTGCTAATAGAAAGAAAGATCTTCCTCTAAAAGAAAAGTAATTCTCTCACCCTGATAGATACATATATACATGTATATGTATATGTATGTGTGCTTTGTAGTTTTTATCAAGCAGTTTCTATTGCTTTTTTTCATGCCCTGCAAAACAAGCTGGTCATATCATCAGAAAAAAATTGTAGATTTTCGCAAAAGCAGTGATTTATAAATCCACATCCTTTCCAATAAGAAGATCAGAATACTAGCGAGCAAATGATGGCATTTAGACACTTGTAGTCTCCTCTCCTAAATGGCTGAATGATGCAGCACCACTTAGGATGAGCTACACATGTGTGCAAGGCGCTTTGAAGTTTGAACAAATATCTAACTTGCTATCCAATTCCCATAAATAGGGCAACAGAGGGAAGTTTTGATTGTTATGATAAAAAAGGATCTAATAAGATCATTTTCAGACTGAAATGAAAATAAAATATGCATACAGTAGGTTCTACACAGTATATTAGAAATAATATGACAAATGAAAAAAGAAATTGCAGATTGAGTAATTAATGGAAAAGAAGAAAAGATCCACTGAGAAAGAGAGAGAGAACAAGAGAGCTGAACCTGACCCAAAATTTTTTCTTCAAGCAAAATAACTTGATAAAATTCTAAATTCCTACTTTCTATATGTTGGAAGTTGAACAGTGGGATCTCCTCGCTGGAGGAATACTTTGGGCTTTCATCTTTTTTTGTCAACGATTAGAATAGCGCATTGGTAAGACGCTCGTCCTTTAACTCCCTGGTCACGGGTTCGAACCACGGCTGCCACGTATTTTGATTACTTGCTTCCAGCGAATCCCCCAAGATACCCAAGCTCACGAGCATTTTCTTATGCTGGATGCCCCGTAGTTTCTTTTTCATTCAAACTCTAGAAACAAGGATTTAAATAGTTGATCAAATAGGCTTGGCCCAAACTCAACAAAAACTCCCATGGACTAACCCAATAAGATTAAAATAACCCCTAAGCCTATATACACCGTGACTTGATTTAATCTCAACCCTTGGACCCATACCCAGCTCAATACAAGTTAGCCCAACCTAGGCCTTGATAGCATCACACCAGGTCCAACAATCTTCTTCTTGGTGCTTTAAGGCCCAACAATCTTCTCCTTGGTGCTTTAAGGCCTTAGCACATCCGCCGTAGTCGATGCCTTTCTTTTGAGAGTAACCTTTGGTCATTAGTCTTGCCTTGTTCCCAATACCCCTTGCTCTGAAGGCCCTTCCTTGCGCTGATAAAACCATTTGCAACTAATAGGTTGCTTCCCTTATAGCAACAGGACCAACTGCCACGTACCATTCTTGTGAAGAGACTGCATCTCCTCTACCATAGCCTGAACCCATCTATCCCTATCTTGGCTCTCCACAGCCTCCTCATAGGTGTAGGGGTCTTCATTCGCTGTCACCAGGGCATATATACCGAATCTTCGAAGCTGTATCGAACTGGTGGTTGCACGTTCCTTCTGAGCCTGTGCAGTACAATCCCAATATCAATCCTCTGCCCAGTTACATTCTGCTGAACTTCCTGGCTTTTACCTCCCTGTTAGTCCTCTCCACCTAAATCTCAAATCCTCCTAATCCGCTAGCAAATGGCACGACTTTGTAAGAGGTTATTTAACTAGTGTTGCCTTGCTATACCTCATGCGGCTCCTACTATGCTTCTGTGTTATCTCTCCTCTGAAGGATCGAGCTCTCATCGAAGGTTATATCCCTGCTGATACCTTCTTCTCTAAGGAATTCAACAGCTGATACCCCTTGATTCCACATGGGTAACCCAAAATACAATCTTCTTTGATCTAGCATCCAACTTGCTCCGTTTTTCAGCACCAACATGTACATTGCTATGCATCCAAATACCCTCAGATGGTTCAGGCTTGTCTTACTTTCAGATCACATCTCCTCTCAAATGCCCCCATCCAACCTGTTATGCGGTGATCGATTGACTAAGTAGCTCGCTGCATCTACTGTATCAACCCATAATATCTTTGGAAGCCCTGCCTGCAGCTTCAAGCATCTTGCCTTTTTCAACAATGTTCTGATCATCCTCTTAGCCATCCCATTCGGTTGAAAAGTTTTCATCACTGAGAAGTGCCTTTTGATACCCCACTCCTTACAAAAAATCTGAAACTTCCTGCTGATATATTCCCCGCCATTATTTGACCTCAACACTTCATAGTCTTTCCCTGCTCCTTCTCACCTCAACCTTCCAAATTTGAATTTGGTGAAGACCTTTAATTTCTCCTTGATGAAGTAGACCCACAGCTTCCTTGTGAAATCATCTATCTAGGTCAAGAAGTATCTAGCCTCATTCCTTGCAGAAACTAGGGCTGATCCCAAGACATCAGTGTGTACTAGCTCCAAAGGTTCTACACTCCTAACTATACTAACTGAAAACTGCACTTTCTTCTCCTTTCCCATCTGACATGGCTCACAAATCTTCATAACTCCACCACTCAGGTCTGGAAGCAGCCCTTTCTTGCTCAATTTTTTCATCCCCTGTCTTTCATATGGCATAGGCAGTAATGTCACATTCTGTATACATCTTGAGGATCCTGTTCGATAGCTACTGCCTTAGATCTTTAGGTCACCACAGAGCCCTCCATCCTGTATAAGTTGTTTCCAGCCTTCTCCCTTTCATCACCATCATAGCTCCATTGGAGATGTTCAGAACTCCACTCCTAGTATGACTGCTGAAACTGTATCCTATCTGCTCTAGGTACCCTAGTGACATCGGATTATTCTTAAGCTCTGGGACATGCTTCACGCTGGTAAGAGTGCGCACCATGGCATCAAACATCCTCACCCTCATTGTACCAATCTCTGCCACCTTGCAAGAGTGATCATTTTCAAGAGTCACACTCCCCTCATCAACCTCTGTGTAAGTACTGAACCACGACCGGTTAGGATTATAATGATGAGAACAAACTGAATCCAGGGTCCATATCTCTATGTTGTGCCTATGACCATCTGATACCATCAAGAGATCATCCTCTACCTCCTGCTCTGAAACTGTACTCACTGATTCAGATCCTTCTTTTTTTTCTTCCTTCTGATTTTTTCACTTAGGACAGTCTCTCTTGAAATGTCCTACCTTACTACACTTGTAGCACTTAACCTCTCTTGCCTTTCCTGGACTTTGACCGTTCCCTAGGCTTGCTTCTATCCCTGCCTTTGCCTAACCTTATCCCCACTGATAGACTCTCCTAGGGAACAACTTCCTTGGTCATCTTTTTCCTCTACTCATTCATCCGAAGCAACGAGATAATATCTTCATAAAATAGTGTATCCTTTCCGTAGAGCAGCATCGTGACCAATGAGTCATATGTGTAGGTAGTGAACACAATAGTAGAAGTGCCTTATCTTCATCCTCCACTTTGACCATGACATTCAACAATTCATTGTTCATCTGATCGAACACCTGGATGTAGGCTAGCACATCTCTACTTTCTGTCATCTAAAGACTATAGAGGTACTTTTTCAACATCAATTTTTTGCACATGTTCTTCTCCATGTAGAGGGTGTGCAACTTCGTCTAAATTCCCTTCGGAGTCTTCTCCAGCACTGAATAAAGGGCTGAATCTGCTAGACATCCTCTAATCACTAAACATGCTTTCTTCTTCATCGACATCCACTGTCAGTCTGTCATCCCATCTGGCCTTTCTTCCAAAGCCAGATATAAACCTTGCTGCACAAGAAGGTCCTCTACCCGGACTTTTCACATAGAGAAACTTTTCTTTCTATTAAACTTCTCAAAATCTATTTTTATGCTACTACCCATGGCTAGATCTCCATCAAAAATAGTACAAAAAAATTTAAAAATTGAGAAGTACCTTGACGAGGCCTTGTTGAAAATTTTTAGCCCTTTGAAGATTTTTAAATTTCTTCTTGCTGAACCAGGCTCTCATACCAACTGTTGGAAGTTGAACAATAGGATCTCCTTGCTAAAAAAATACCTTGGGCTTTCACCTTTTTTTGTCAACGATCATAATAGCACAATGGTAAAACGCTCATCCGTGCGTATTTTGATTCCTTTTTTCTTGGGAGGGATCACGTTGTTTTTTCTTGCTGGAAGGCTTGACCACGAATTCCCCTAGGCATGAAGCCTCGTGCGGCTTCATCGAGGCTTCTAGAGAATCCCCCTAGGATCCCCACGCTCATGAGCATTTTCTTCCGCTGAATCGCGTGGCTTCGTTCATGGAGTGTGCGGCTAGGCTTTCTCCTAGATCCGCTAGATGCCCCATGCATTTCTTCTCCCATGCGAGCGTCCGCTGGACATTCTCCTGGATCCCCACATCCCGTGGCTGGTTCTTGGAAGGGTCTCGCCACGCGAGCATCCGGTTCCTGTAGGGGTCTCATGCCATTCGCCAGCAATGAGATGCCACACCACCGCCGAGAAAGAAACAAGAAGAAAGAATAGGCTTTGCGATGAGAGAAGAAATTGGGAGAAAAGAATCTCTTTCTTTTTTCATTCAAATCCTAGAAATAAGGATTTAAATAGTCGGCTAAATGGGCTTGGCCCAACTCAACAAAAACTCCCATGGAATAACCTAATGAGATTAAAATAATCCGCAAGCCCATGAACACCCGTAACTTGATTTAATCTCAATCCTTGGATCCACACCCAGCCTAATACAAGTTAGCCCAACCTGGGCCTTGATAGCATCACACCGGAGCCAACACTATATATCTTGTCGCCAAATATATTTCTAAACTTGTGTATATATATCCCAAACAAATCTGCAACTAGCCCACTTGTTTGACACCAATTATAATCTCAAATTTTTATAATGTAAACTATATCCCACTAATCACTTATGGACCAAGCTTGGACTCCTGAAAGAAGAAAAATGTTTTGGATGGTGGTTGTTGTTCATGGCACTATAGCATGACGGTGCCAAATAGCAAAAAGTCAAAAAATAAAAATAAATAAATAATAGTTCTTATTAACTAAAGGAGCCTACAAAAGGGGAGACTTCAAAGTAATCTAAATCGAAACCATCTAGATGACTTTTAAGCTCCAAATATCATTTGATCGCTACAGCTTGGACATGAGCCTAAAAAACACATCGACATAACTAATACTCTTCCAATGCTGATCTTGAGCTAGATCAAAAGAGTGGACATTTATGGTGACAACCAGTTACAACTAGTTAAAGGTTCAAAATGTTAAACAATGATATACAACCAACATATAAAGCGAAAGTGAATTTTGTTAATTGTTAATATATCATATTAGAACTATTCCATGCATGATATGCCATACTAGTTCATTCCTTCCCGTATCGAGCATACCATACTATGCTAGTACCAAACTGAGACCCAGTATGGATGCATACTGAGTCTCAATATAGCGAACTAAACCATGTACCAGGCATACCAATACTATACCGGCATGGTACCAGTACGGAGTTCTGTATCAAAATGGCGAACCTTGATTTCATGTAAAGTTAAGGATTACCATTTTACAAATTTTCTAGGACTTCCTTGAACACTAGTTTTCTCCTTATTAGAAAACACAGACAAAAGACTGTCTTCAAATATATAACTTAGTATTTGGTATGTAACAAGCGTACACAACCTTATCTCCACAGATATATTAAATTTAGCAGCTGAAGGAGAACTTTCATGAAGTTTCTTTATGTTGAAGTTCTCTATTGCAACTAGTAGTGGCTAAACTGACGACTATCAATTGAAAATTTTACTGCATGTTGAAACATGTTTCATGAATTGAGAAAATTTGTTAATTATATTGATAGCTACAGACACAGTGCAATAAAATCATAAGTTAACACTTTTAGATCAAATTAATTTCTTTAGCAATATTTTAAAAATTGTCTTTAATTTCTTGTGTTTCATAACGATAAATAGAATAATCCCATGGGTGTTCTGTCAAGAGAAGTATCTATGATATTTCAATCTCATTAGTTGCATAATCCATAATTATGGCAACCTACAATAGAGGAATTATAATTAAGAAAGAATAGAGGCTTTCACTCGAAACAAGCTAGCCAGCTCCAGAAGTTCCACAATGGCTTATTAAATAGCTCATACTTACAACTGTAGTCGCAGCTATCATTGTGTAGTCTGCCCATCTAAGAATTTTTCTGATTTGGCCTCTTGAACAATGGTATAAACTTGAGGCAACCCCAACTCCAATTAATGAATTAGCATAAAGTGAAGTGCTCAAATTCTTCCTGCATTTTCAATAAGCAACTTGTCAGGCAATATAGGAAGGAAAGTGAGAATAGAGAAGGAGAGGGTAGGGATGGGAGGGTGAGAGAGAGAGAGAGAGTGCTTGCCTTGGTGCTCGAAATCCGAGAAAAATAAAAGGTAGTGAGGTCAAAACATTAGCAATGGTTTCTGTGATGGTCTGATCACCTAATGCAGAAGCATAAAATAATCAAGTTTCTTGGACAGAACATAAGAGATGTGCAAAATTAATGTACAAGAAGAGTAGTTGTCGGTGATAAACCTTGAAGTGTACAGCGAATGGGCCGAAAACATGGTGGTCTCTGATGCCACATTTGTCTGATAACACATAAAATTAGTCAGCTGTTATAACTAATTTGAGATACACAATAGCTATATCATGTAATTCTAGGATATTTGCCAATTTATTTAGTGATACATATAATTATGCATTTCTTCCAACTCACCGGATGAGCAATCTCTCGCTTGTTCCAACATCCTCTGGACCTCCACAAGTTGCAAGATCAAAGTCCCCACAGTTAAGTGTTTCATCTCTGTATGTTGGTCGACCTACCAATTTCACCCCATGAATCCCCTCTAGGATTCTAGAAGGACCTGCTCTACCCGTAGTACCCATAAAGTTCTAGCTGACTTCAGTTGACTGCAAACAAATATTTCTTCATGGTAAGAGCCAAGCAATGCAGTTGCTACCAGATTCATTGGATAACAATATGCCCCCCCACATTGTCATGCCATCATTTTGAAACTTTACACTGTTGATAATAAGATACAAACAAATTATAGGAAATAGGAATAACCTACTGCTATGTGATGGTTTAAACTAAAGAATATGCAATACATGAAAAAAATATATCGTGATAGTAATTCTATGTACTTAACCATTGGATAATTCAGAAGCTGCTAAATAAGAAAAAGTTCACGTGTTAAAAGCTATTAGAAGGAAAAAGATCCAGAGCACACAGATAAATTTTGATATATCTAGAATTTATGTATCATCATCAGAACCAATGTAAGCATGCAGATAGGGGAGTGTGGCTCTATAAATGCTTAAGATGTTAGACAACCACATGTCAGAAAGCTAGTCAAGCAGAATGTTAAGGAATTAAGCTTGCTAAATCCAGACCATTGAATTATCTATACTCTACCGTCTACTTCAGGCCAGTCCTAGTAACCAGGCATGTGCAATGCATGTCAAAGAAAAATATTAAAGAAGAACAAATTAAAATATCATATAAAATAAAATAAAAAATTAATTATATAAAAATAAAAATAGATTAGAGAAATTAAATGAAATGGCAAGCATTCATATTTAAAACATCCATTTAAGTCCTATGGATTTTTTTTCTCCTAAATCTAGTAAGATATTAAAAAAAACATGAAAGGCTAAACATGGCAGGCCTTTGAGACAATATCAAAAGAACATTTTGAGTGGGCCGATTGGAAAGAGAGAGAAGAGGGGGAGTAGATCTGCCTAAAAGCTGGTGGGGATTCGGTAGGATAGAGCAAGAGACAAATTAGGTAGAAGAATATTGCTTATCTCCTTTCCAAAAATAAAAGTGACATCAAAAACTGTAATACAGAGAGTCTGAAATCTAGGAGAAGAGAGAGACCATTTATTCTCCATAAATCTTTCTTTTCCAAAATAGAGAGAATCTAATTACTACAAGTTAGAATATATTATGCTCTGTTTCAAAAATAAGAGTAGAGATAGATGAGGAAAGAGATTTTTTTAGTTTCTCGCCTTTTCCTCTTTCCTTTAATTTTTAGATATGGAAGACATTGTAATATCAGCATCGGTGCAATTTAGGTCCTTTATGCTATAAAAACATACTTCGTTGCATTTAATATATTACCAAATGACACTTTACCATTAGATTATAGGATGTGATGTGAAGAAGTTTCTTATTCTATTAATTATTGTGACAGCTATCAAGGCTTCCTCAAATCCAGACTTCCACCATTTTGCATCACATGACTGCTTCTGCCATCCTTCCCCAACATGGTGGGCATTGATTCTTAAGCCTCCATCCATCCTCCTCAACCTCTCAACTCCTCTCCAACACCTTCATACACCACACAGTCAACCTACAGGCCTCCACTGGTACTAAGACCTCAAGTCCACAGCCTTCCTCTCATGGATCAGATTCTCACCTCATCATGGTCATCACTGATACAGACTGGGTGGTGTAGCCTTCCATCTTCCTTGGTTCACATGAAGAGCTTCCATCAAGTGGAGATGAGGCGCTGGACAGTAATGAACCATGCCCAGTGAAAGCTGCAGAGGAAGTCATGCAACGCAATTCTAGGTGGAGACGTGGCCGACAAGGCAGTGGAAGTCTAGAGTTAGAAGGAGGTTACAGTAATTTAGAGTTAAAAACTCCACCATATAGCATCTTATGATCTACCCTCAAAAATAGCCACATGGTAATAGATCAAGTGGGTAGAAACATGTGTTGGAAATGAAAGTTCCTGCTATGCAAGGAACTTAACCACACCCTTTCAACATCTAAGATTTGTCAATCAGAGTCAAGAGGAAATATTCCTCTATTTCAAAACTATCTTTCCATAATATATTATACATATGGCAAAGATACGTTATCAAAATAAATATACACAGAATAAAATAAGACAAGAAAATATCAAATTATTAGGTGTTGGTAAAATTTCAGTCATCTACTTTGGAAACTCCCTAGAATATCAAATTTATACCTGCTTCCTAAGCACTTCCTTACTTGACGTGCTTCTAAATATCCACTTCCATGCACCTGGATCATACTCACTCCTGCAACCACTCCTTATTCTGGCATCTGTCACCATAACAGGAAATTGGAATTTGGCAACTTTGGATTCTCAAAGGAACTTCAGCAATGATCCCTGGTGCGTAGCATTTCATAATATTTCCAAGGAAGTTCTTGGCAATGGAATCAAGAAGAAAAATAAAATAAGTGTGGAATATTTTAATGAATCTGAAGGATGTCCTGGAGTCCTTGTTTAACCTTATTTATGACACCTAGCATTTCTGATGGACAGCAATTCAATAGCCAATCAAACCCCTTGGTGTATCACAGTGAATCCTGGAGTGACTTCAATCCCCTTGTGCAACATGGCAGGAGGAATATTTTGTCTGCACATAATTGGCACCATATAGCATTACTCGTCTAGGGGTATTATCAAAGCAAAAGTTGCTTTCTTCTTCCTTGAAAAGCAAACCCTTTTTGGGTGCTAGGCAACATATAAGAGGCAAAATATAAAAGGAACAAGCTTTAAGGAAGAAGGAAGAGAACTTTTCCTTTGAATGCTAACAACAGCTTCGTAGTGAATGGTAGGGAGTACAAGAGACTGGTTAGATTAGATGCTTAATGCCATGTCATGCCTAGGTTCTTGTCCTTCCTATTTATACATACAAGAGAGAATTCTAGATCATTTCCTCCGGCTTACACTTCTTCCATAGTCTAGATGTTTCATATAGAAATCTTATATAAAAGTGTCTCCAGTCTTTGTAATATGACTCCTAGAACTCCAACATGAATCTTTGACACACCATCAATTTATACAACCATTTGTTGTCTTCTACCATGAATTATGAGACATTTGTATAAGAAAACAACAGAATTGATGATATTTGAATGCTAACCTTTAATCTCTCCCTTTATTCCTGTTTCAATAGGAATGACCTTGTGACTGCTGGAGTCATAACTCTAGGAACCTCTGCAGTGACCCAATACACTTAATCTCTGCAAGGTTGCATGAAGCAATCTCACACAATTAAACAAATATACTGCTACAACATAATAATACAAATCAGCAATACAGTGTTCACCTATCGCTTTTTTGATAATTTTATATGCTGCTCTAAATTGGACAGGCTCATATTTGAGACTGATATATGGCCTGTAGAGATATTTATGCTTCAGTTTACGTATAAGTTTTTCACAACAAGAAGAATGTTCAAAAGAGGCTAATTAGTTATGGTTGCTCGAACAAAATCTAACTTATCACAATAGCTAAGGTGACAGCTTTTATCACAAAATTACAGCATAACTTATACCCAATAAATTAGCATGTTTGCCTCCTGTAAAGGGTAGCTTCTCCAATGAAACCTTGTCCAGATTACTTCAAAAAGAGGGATGCAAGGATTTTGCATAGACTTGGTCAGACTTCTCTTATCAAGCCAATGTCCTTAGTCATTTGGCGTACTTAGGCAGGTTGCCTGTAAACTGTCAAATTTTGAGCTAATGGATTTTCCTAAGCATGAACTGAAGGCTACTCCAACTATCAATAGCGATCATGCATCATTTTGCAAAGTCAGCAGCTAGTAAATGGTAAAATTAGACCGACAATTCCTCAATCACACATTCAATCAGGTTCTTTTGTCTTTACCAATCCCAATGACATACAAGTTTTGACAATCTAAAGACCTCCATCAAGGGGGTTGATATGAGAATGAAGTGAGTTTAGAATTTGTTTTTTCTCTGATCTTCCAGAAATTAGGGAAAAGGGGCCAAAAAAAAAAATCAAATGTAGGGTTCCTCTCATTGACTTCATTATCCAGATTTCCTTGTGTTTGTTGGACAATGTGAAGGTGAAGATAACTCCTAAATCAAAGTTTTCCAAACCTTGCTGAACCATCCAGTTTGGACCATATTGGTCTAAAACCAGTGCAGTTTGGCACTATAAAATGGTTAGCAAAAATAATGAGTTCACTTATGGGTTTTGATGCCGGGTTCGAATTCTAATCGGTTGGACCTGTTTAATAAATATAAAGGGACTCATCTTTGGTTTTTATTTACATCTCTCCCATGCATGAAGAAAACCTTAACCTCTTTGCCCTTGTCACTGCCCTCACTGTCGCCCTTCTCCGCAATGAAGTTGTCGGCATCAGCTGCCATTTGCCATTCACCATTAGCTTCTGTCCTCATCTTCAACAACCATCTCTGCAAGTCACCGGTCGTTGAAAGTACATCTCCTCTCTTACCATTCTTCCTCTCCCCTCTCACATTCTTCCTTTCTTTCCTTGGTTCCCTGCAGTTTGGTATGGTATATACTAGTATCATTCCAAACTAATCATCAGCTGGCATGAGCTACTGGTATGACTTAGTAGACCTTGCTCCTAACGTAATTTTTTAGGCAAAAGTTGGCATTGCACTTGTTGGGTACTGATAATCCTATTATACCCAACTCAACTCAACTCATCTAAGCCTTTTCCCAACTACATGGGGTCGGCTACATGAATATGCTTCCTCCACTCTGCTCTATTCAGGACTAAGTCAACACTTAAATTACAAATAGACTGATATTCCTGTTATGCCTAGTGCCTACACTAAATACCTTTTTGTTCTTGTGTTAACACTCCTAGAAGCAACTAAACCAATTATCAAAGAGGGATGAAGTTTTTCGTGTAACAAGGGAAGAGATAATGGTGTGGGTAAAAGCCTAAAAGCTCTATGATTTTGAACTTCATGCCTAGAACTAATCAGGCCCCTTGTCTGCTATAAACTCAAGAGGCCCCCAAGTCAAACATCAAAGTGAAATCCATTAGAATATTATAAAAGCTTTCTCCCTTGTCTGCTATAAACTCAAGAGGTCTCCAAGTCAAACATCAAAGTGAAATCCATTAGAATATCATAAAAGCTTTCTAACTCTTGGGATGATGGACGTTCTTTGGCAGCTGCTGGGAGCATGCCGCTTTCAGGTGTCTCTGTTCTCTTCGCAGAGCCATATGCTCAGCATAGATGGGTGCAAAATCTGCAGTGCATCATCTACATGTGACCAAGCTCTTCCTTGAGGGTGACTCTCATACATCGAACTGGTTAAAGGATGGTACAACTAATTCTCATAATCCTTGTCTTTTCCAACTAAAGGATATTCACAGCTCACGTTTTAACAGAGGGGAATAGTAACAATTCAGCAAGCTATAGTGATTCCCTGATCTCCAAATCCGACCATAACCAAACTATTATATTCCCTTAGTGCAAAAATTAGTAACATCCAGATCAACATTTACTGTCGGGAAAAATGCATCAAAATCAAAGCATGTTGAGGATAATTCCACTCAGCACCAAGTCATTGGCACATCTAGATTCATCGTTTTAGCTCACCAAGTTGCTGCAAACGGAGCAGCATTAAAATAGAAAAGGACAAATATTTTCCGCAAAATTGGCGCTCATTTTGGCATGCAAGACCTCAGTTGAGAAAGATTCGAAGCATCTTCCGATCAAACTAAGAATTTAGACTGGATCGAGAATAAAAGCATGACGAATTGCCATCGAGATAAACTAAAATTTCGTCGGAGAAAGAAGGAGAGAGAACCTGCTTGTTTAGGAGCTCTGAGAACCAGCTGGAAGTGCGCCTTCCGATCGGGATGGGATAGCGTCGAGCGCTAATAAATAGAGGGGAAGGAGGGAGGAGAGCGGGCGCGGCTCGTGGACGGGGGAGGCTCGGAGGATGCGGATTCCGAAAGGATCTTCCGCGTCGCGCCGCTGGCATATTCGCACCATGGCCAGAAGAATATTATTCCGCCAATCCAACTCGACGACGCTACTTCGTCCGGTACAAGACGGCCAGCCTTGTCCAATTTCCCCTGACGTGTCAGGTGAGAAGTTGGTTAATCGATAATTTTAGCATTTTCTTTTTAAAAAAATCCGTTTCATTAACTGGTTTTGTTGGAATATATATATATATATATATATATATACAGAAAATATAGATTTTTTTTTTGCAAAAAATAACAGTTAACTATTTTTTAAAATTCTTAGTTATAGAATATTAAAACAAAATAAAGTTCTTGAAAGTTAGGTTCCATTTGGGGAATGGATAGACCGTTTTTAATAAATAATTATTATGAAATAATCACTTGTGATAATCGATAAAAAATAGTCATTGATGTTTTTTTTTCTTTTACAAGTTGAGCGGTGCTTATTATTCAACTCAACTCATTTAAGCCTTTTTTTTTTTTCCAACTATATAGGATCGGCTACATAAATTTACTTCCTTCGTTCTGCTTCTCTGTTCTATTCAGCATACGTTCTAATCCTTCGAATAGTTTAATTTAATAGATTCATATTTTAGGGATTTGATGAAATTTTATAATAGCTGTCAACTATCTAATGCAATTCTTCTTTTTTATTCGGACTTGGAACGGATCTTAGCAGAGTTAAATTTAATCCCATGCTTTGATGATGATTTAATATTGATTAATTTTTTTGAGAAAGAATAAGAGCAGATGGAAAAGCCAAAATGATGCTTAAAATTGGATGATGGAGAGCTGTCAACTATTGCCCTTGAAGAGTTTGGATAGCGATGTTGGATGGTACCACCAATAGGCTGTCCCATTAGCCCTAAATTGAGATAGTGAAGCATGGAGGTGAGCTTTAGAACCATCCATGGATGGTGCACTTGATTTCTTCTGACTAGAACTTATGGTAAGTTGCCTCTTCTATCCTTCTTCTTCTTCTTGTCTTGGATGGTGGGTGCCTTTATTTTACAAAGCCATGGTTGGAGCAAGAGGTGAAGCTTGAAGTGAGAGTTTTAATATGGCATGGTCGGTAATGGATTGCACGTGATCACCCTTCATGACTTCGTTAATTTTAATTGAATCTTTGATTCCTTGACTATAGATTGATAAGGCCTATATGAAAATTTTGGACGCAATACAAAGTTACTCCTTCTATAAATGCACCAAAACCCTCCCTAAGAACCTGATAGAAGAAAAAATCAGTCCGAGTTTTCTAATATAATTTGTAAAGGACTTTACCAAAACTCTAAAAGAAGACAGCAATTGGACTAGCCCTTCCAGCACAATATTGAGTGGGATTAAGTAAATAATTTTGGCTTGTTAAAGTAGTAACAATGTGATACTAAACCTAAGCAAATTTGGTTCGGCCTAATCTTAGGGCGCGATGAGCCAGACCAATTTTGGGTCAAACTTGGGCTTAGAAAAGAAGTCCCAGGATGAAGATATACATGATTGTACTATATACATACATACATATACATACACACACACACACACACACATATATATATAGCGCATATACATTGGTTGTATGTCTATAAGTCTAGATCTAGTTGTTCTTTTCATCCTTGGATCCATTCTAATCACATATCCCAAAAGTAAAAAAAATGAAATAGCTCATAATCATAGATCACACAATTGTAGTCAAGTTTCCCCTTTGTGTGTGCATATGAGAGATAGACTTGATTATATTCGAATATAGTTAATTTCAGGATCCGATCATCTCTTTCATCTTTGAATTCACATGGATTTTAAAGCCATCCTACCTTTTTATTTTTTAATCTTTGGGATTCATAAACTATGTGGATCTAAGGGTGAAAAAGGTAACGAAATTTAGACTTGGCTATATTTGAATATAACTAACCTCTCTCTTTACATATATATATATATATATATATATAGATATATATATATATATTAAAATTTTGGCTAAACTGCAGTATTAACCCTTGAACTTAAGGGATTGTGTCACTTTGGTCCCTATATTTCATAAAGTTACAAAAGTGATCTTGAACTTTTCTTTTTGTTTCACTTTGATCCCACCATTAAACATGAAAGATATCATTTGATTTTGTCTCACTTGGCACATTCGGAGCAAAATTAAATTCAAAACCCATTATCAACCCGTTAACCTATTAACCCAATATCCAATAATATGAAGAAAAAAAATTCTTCTCCTTCCTTTTTGCGGTCCCTCCATCCTCCCCCTTCCTCCAGTTCCGTGGTCCTCCTCTTCCCCATCTCCAACCATAGCCTCCTCCCTCCCCTCCTCCTCCCTCCTTCATCCTGCGGCCCCCCTTCGGTTTGTGATATGCTTTAAACCTGTAAATGCTTCTCTCTTCAATAAACTTAGGGGAACTTCATGGCCTCCAATTTTCAATGAAAAAAATGGCAATCCTTCTTCGAACCAGCGTTGGCAAGCTTTGTGAATCATATGGACTGTCTCATATTTTTTAAAAATAAATTGCTGGCTGGAGGAGGGGCTGGGGCCGTTGAAGAGGCAGGTGAGAGAGGTGTTCCATCGGGTGGTGGGGAGCCACACGGAGGTGGCTTTGATGCTTGGACTAAACACGCGCTCTGTTGCTTCTCCCAGCACCATTGTTTCATAAAAACAAAATAAAATCCAAGTTGATTCAGCCTACCCCATGTTGGTTCGAAGAAGGTTCATCATTTTTTTCGTTGAAAAATTGAAGGACACGAAGTTCCCCTAAGTTTATTAAAGAGAGAAGCATTTACAGGTTTGAGGCATACTTGCAAACTGAAGGGGGCTACGGTACCAAGGAGGGGGGAAGGGGGAGGAGAAGGGAGGAGGCCATGGCAGGAGGTGGGTAAGAGGAAGGGCCATGGGATGGAAGAAGAGAGGGGGGGAGGACTAAGGGATCACGACGGGAGAAAAGAGAAGATTTTTTTTAAATTTTTTTTTTTTTTTTGCATATTGGGTTAACGGCTTGATAATGGGTTTTAAATTTAATTTTGCCATATGAATGCCATGTGTGCTGCCATGTGAGATAAAATCAAACGGCTTCTTCCCTATTTAACGGTGGAGATTAAAGTGAAACAAAAAGAAAAGTTCAGGATTACTTTTGCAACTTTTTGGTGTTCAGGAACTAAAGTAACACAATCCCCTAAGTTCAAGTGTTAATACTGTAGTTTAGCTTAAAATTTTGACATAGATATCACATACTTTCAAAGAAGAAAACTAAAAGAAAAAAAAAAGAAAATAATCAATTGGACTTACTTTAATCTAAGGTTGAGCTTTCAACATAAAATAAAATATGTAACCAGAAAGGTAATATCTTCTATTAGCTAAACCCAATGTTTTTGGTGGTTCTAAACTATCTGAATAAAACCAACACTATTGGGGACCTCATGGACAAAGAAAGTGATAAACTTTACACTAAAGGAAAAACTTGCAAGAATCCTTATCATAAATTAAAGAAATTCTTTTCTCAGTGGTTAGAAACCAAAACAAGAATTAATGTATTTTCATAAAAAGGCATTTGGTTAGTGGTAATCCATCTTAATAATCTAATATTATTATATATGTTAGAATATTTGGATATTAGATATGATAATCTAGATGTTAATATTTGGTTCTTTGTAATTTAAAATTATCACAAATCATGGTAATTTAATTCCCATCTAAAACATAGGTTTCTAAGATTTCTAAAATCTAGCAATCTTAAATTATGCTTGATTTTTATGTAAATATTTAATCTAATTATATATTTAATATGTACTTAATAATATTTAATTTTTTTATATATTATATTTATATTTTATTTAATATAAAATATTAATATGACTAAGTCGACATGAGGATGTCGTATTCCTTCGCATAATTTGATTAAGTAAATTTATTTTAAGGGATCTGATGAAGTTTTACGCTAGTTGTCAGCTAACTAACGCAATCCTCCTCCTTTATCCGGACTTGGGACAGGCCTTGGCAAAATTATTTAATATTTAAATATTATCATACATAAATATTAATATAAAATTATTAATATTTATGACCTTGCATATTTAAATTATAATTAAAATAATTTATAAATAAATTTAATACTATTTATACTATTAATATTTATTTAATATTTAAATCATATAATATAATATGATATATTTAATATATATATATTTAGATATACAATATTTTTAAATAATTTACAAAGAATCCTCGCTTTGTCCAAGTAAATTTCATATCATAAAAAAGGATAGTCATTTAAAAGAAAAAAGATTTATAATAAATATAAATAGAATTCTAGAACATAATAATCTGATTATTGTATTGGTTATTATAAACAACAGGATAATCTTATACTATTGAGAATTTAATCTAATACTATCAAAGTAAATCAATATGATGATATTACATTTCTGGTAATTTGATTACTAAGTGCAAGTTTATCAAAAATGTAAAATTTTTGTTAATATATTATTACAAGCCAAATACCATATAAAGCTTATTTTCATAGAATAACTATCGAGAGTAGAAACCAGTGTAAGAGCTTATCATTTATTTTGTTTGTGAAGTCCCAACCAATATTCTAACTTGGAAATATTGGAGGTTGATTAATTAATTTTTATATCATAGAATAGCCATGAAGTTGTTTATATCTATCTGGTGTTCCTCCTCCTCATCCTTGCTAGTTTATTATTGGAGTCGTTTCATGCTTATATCAAGTTGTTTTCCATATTCCCATGTACAATTATGTCAATAAATTACGGTAGGTCGCAAGGGTGGTCTTGATAATTCACAGAGAAAATCGATATGCCTTTATTAATCGACTAACACTTTCATGATTTCATCTTCCCTGTTTTCATAATTTCCAATGGCAGCGTTTGTTGGTCGAGATGAGGTAAGATATGATCCAAGCTAAGTATCAACTAATCAGGTGATGTTGTTTTCTTTACTGTACAAATAATCATGAACTTGACACTGCGCTCTCTCTCACTCACTCACACGCACACGCAAACTTCAGCAATTTTGATCCAATTTATTATGTTGCGTAGAAATCAGCACCTCGAAAGAGGAACATCATGTTGACAATAAACCTATCTCTATCCAACACCGTTGACGTAAATTTTTTTTTAAAAAAAAACCTTAATCAGTTATGATTTTTGAGAGTAAGATGCGATATCCTGGATATTTCTTCTTATTTTCTATTTCAAATACTACTAAAGCAAAAGCTACTGGTCACATCTCCTCCTTACTATTTTTCTCCAAACTTACCAAGGTGAGGATAAATCAGTAAATCAAATCAAAAGAAAAAAAAAAAAAAGATGACGCTGATAATAAACTTAGCCATATCCAACAGCATCCAAATCCCAATCCACTGGTTCAACTACTTTATTAGCATATGAACTTGAAATATTATAAATGATATCAGAATCAATCAAATACATAAAAGTTGATAGACCAAATTAGAAAAAGATTATTTTTTCTAAAATAATTTTAAAATGAAATTCATAGATGCATAAAAGAAAAGAACCAACAATTGGTTACTTTTCTCCCTGCTAACAATAAATTATTTTTTCCTTTTTTCTACTGATTTATATCTATTAAAATATTGTTCAGCATGGATTTTATGCTTATTTTTATTTTTAAAATAAAATTATGAAAATATGTTTGGTGATATTGCTTTTATTTATTTTTAAATTATTTTATTATTTTTAAAAGTAAAAATAATATCATCATTAATATTGCTTACACCATTGTTGTCATTTGCATTCATTGTATCGTTGTTATCATCTTTATCACTACCATTATTAGCATCATTTTCACCAATAACATTGCTATTATTGCCATCTCCTTTACTACAAACTACTACCATAGCTCTATTACTCTGTTGCAACTACCATGGCCTCTACCATGCTACCAATCAATGCCCCACTATCGTATTTCTATGGCTATATTGCTAGCATCCTCCATCCATATTAACTACTATCATTATTTCTAATACGATTAGAATCTCCATCGTTTCTCTCATTATTATCATCATTTCAATGTTTCTAAAAGTAATTAATTATATCAAACATATTTATATTAAAAAAGTTAGAATTAAAATAGAAACAATTTTTTTAATTTTAAAATAAAAAAATAAAAAGTGATGCCCTTTATGGGCTTAGATCAACAAGCGTCAAATAATGACAATACTTGATTTGCTTAATTTATTTCAATTGATTCCATAATAGAGTGAGTCAACATAGCTTTCAAAGATAATACTACTAGACCGCTCAGGCGGTAGCCCACGTTGGGGTTCCTTCATACATCTACGATATCTTAGGTTCGAGGAATGAGATTGCGGTTGACTCGAATAATTCTAAGATTAATTCTTGGGGCCTGAAACGCCGGTGCTAGAGGGGCTAAGATTTCTTCTAGTCTCCCTATTTTGACTGTTAGCACCTGAATGGATCAGGTTGACCTACTCGTTTTTGGACAGACAACGGCTGCGTAAATTTAGCGCCGTGCATGAAACATATCCTGATGGGGAACGGAGCCGCATGAGATCTAGCTACGGATCGGCAAAGCTCTTCTTTTCCTTTTCTGTACAAAAAAAAATAAAAATAAAAATAAAAATAAAAAACTATTAGGCAATTTTTTTTTTGTTTAATCAAAAATAAATTTTTTAATAAATTTGAAGCCAAAGTTGGCTAATAAAACGCTTGCGTCTTCGATTGGCGCTGTACAGCTGCCAACTGCCGGATACGGACTAGAGTCGCTATCGAGTGAGTCAACGGGCATTTTGACTTTGAGCCAGCGCGCAGCGCCTGGAAGCCATTGACGCTGAGATCGCGCAGCCGTCGTCCACGTGGTGGGACTGCCGTTCGTGGCGAGATCTCGGGATGCCATTCCGTGGCTCCCTGGTCGGAGCCATCACAGCCGTGGATTGGTGCCACCTCAGTATCCAAAGAAACGACGCAAATTAAAAAAAAAAAAAAATCCCATCAACAAGCGTTGCTTTCACGGATCATTGTTGACTGAAACGCCAAAAATTTCTTTCGTTTTTTCTAAATTTTTTATTTTTCCCTGATACAACGTTTGGATTCCCAGTGTACACGGCGGTGGAACTGTGGAAGACCTGGCATCTTATATTCTTCGTCCCTCGGCTCTCTCGAGACACCCGCGTATTTCCGCCGCAATTAGGATTCGGCTCTCCCATCTGTTACCGAAGAATGGGGCTGTCTCTCCTGGAGGTGCGGTGTTTGACCAGTGAAAAATGAGCTTCGATTTGGCTCCTTTATGTTTTGATCCGGATTTGATGTATTTTTTTTTTTTTTTTCCCTCTGGTTGAGATCAGGGCTTTACTAAGTCGCTTGCAATGACCGTGCTAGCAGAGATTGGAGACAAGACTTTCTTTGCGGCTGCGGTGGATCCATCTTTCCCTCTTTCTTTTCTTGCTAAAATTGAATGAGAAGTTAAATGTTTATCGTTGACTTTTTTTTTTTTTTTTTCTTCTTTGAGGGAAGGGGAGGTTTTGCTGCAAGTGCCAAGTTAACCGAATTAAACTGAGATTTAAAAGCAAGGTCTTGAAGCTCCTTGATTCCTAGATTTCCAGTCTCTTGCTGTTGTGGTAGATAGATTGAGGCATTAGGTAGGTCAACCTTGATGCAGCGATTTCCTATGAAGATAAAAATGCTCATTGATATGGCATGACATTATACAAGAGACCACCTTGTTCATTCCACTTCTGTGGTTGAACTTGTAAATTGTCACGAGGAACATGTAATATTATTTTTTGTCTTCAGTAAATTGGGTAGATGAAAATATAGGTTTTTGGGAGGGAAGAGGAGGAGGGGTGTGGGGGATTAGAAGTGGGTTTGGTCTCTGAGACAGCATGTATCTGATGTCGTTAGATTGAGCTTTAGGAAAGGAACCATAAAAAACCAATATAACACTTCTTATAGAGTCTAGACACACGTGCACATGCCCACAAGAGATACAAGGCCATAGACCATAGATCTACTGTTGTGGTTCATAATATCACTCACATGAAACATGGTAATACAACCTCCAATTGATTTTTGTATTTTTGGCAGTTTAAATTTTGTGCTTTTCACTTGTCAAGTTACAGGGCTAATCATATATTTTTGCACTAAGAAAATTTAGGTCAGATCCTACCATAGTTCAACTATCTCCTTAGCATGTAGTTATATTAGTGCCAAAATATACAGTGGATCATCCTAAACTGTTCAGTGTAATCTACACACCATATAACATATTGTGACTATTGTTAGTTGATTTTGGTATTTTAAATTGTGGCTCATAATAAAATGTTTTTCATGTTATTGAGTTGATTATGTTTTGAATCATGATGCATAAGGAGGAAGCCTGTAACAATCCGAGCCCGCAAATCCGTTTCGTTATAAAAAAGCAAGACAGATAAGGTTCACATCAACTTGGGCCATCATAGCCCAAAAGGGATCCAATTGGTGTAGATCTTATCCGTCTTGTTTTCTTGTAACGAAACGGATTTGCGGGCTCGGATCGTTACAATATGGTATCAGAGCCATGCATCCATCGAAAGTGCAGGAGCTAAGTGCCACACAGGACAAAGTGCTATATCCATGGGATGGAAGCCATCTTTTGAACCTGTGGGAGCCACCTCTAGAATCTTGCCTGCCTTATGGTTACGATCGTGTGCCTCTGGCGACGAGGACGTCCCCTCTGTAAGGAGGATAGATTGTGATGCCCCTCCCAATAGTCCCACATCGAAAAATTGGGAGTTGATTATATGGTTTATAACCAGTTAAGGAAGATGGACAAGTACCAATTGGATCCCTTTTGGATTATGGTAGCCCAAGTTAGTGTGGATCTTATCCGTCTTACTTTCTTGTAACGAAACGGGTTTGTGGGTGCTGCGGGCCCGGGGCCCGGGTCGTTACAAAGCCCCTAAATATTTATTTCATTTTTTTTGGGATTTTGATGGTTGTGTTACATCTTGGGATCTATAGATATACTAGGGTTCAAACTTCAATCTTCTCTATCTTTTCTTCTGGAGAACTTGAGTGCCCTTAATACCTTGCTACTTAGGCACGACTTTGTAGTTGTGAGATATGAAGTAGGCAATTCAATGTGCTTTACTTGTAATATTGATTCCTTTTTATTCATTTTACCATGATCTGTTTAGCCAAACTTCTAGTATAACTTCTTGTTGGAACAGTGGCAATGGACACTTTATCACTGTCAAATGCTATTTGTTGCTGCTAAAATGTACTATGTAAAAATTGTGGTGGTGGTCATACTAGTAAGAATATGGAAAGATGCAAGCTACTTTTCCTGTGATAGCCCAATCATTATTTTTGTTTCACCTGACTTATGAGTTGCTTTTCTTAAGATCTTGGCAATGCGTCATCCAAGGAGGCTTGTCTTAGCAGGTTGTTTAATGTCATTAATTGTGAGTTCTCTTCCTTGACCTATAAGTTTATAATAAAGATGTTGCTTTATATAAGCCATAATTTCATCTGTTTTCTCATGTCTGCGGTGTTGAACCGTAGGTGATGACCATCCTATCTGCCTTGCTTGGCTGGGCTGCACCAAATTTGGTAAGCAGTATACTTTTTGTGATTGAGGAAATACTATCTCTTTATTCTTGAACTTATTGTATTGATTTCTCATGACTTTGAAGTTATTAGCTTGTATTTGCTAGATATTGTCTTAAATATTAAGGACATTAGATGAGAAATATCTACTTGTACTCTTTTCACTTTAACATTTTAGTTTAGCGTTTCTGTTTTTCCAAATACTTTGTACCATGTATATATTTTGAATAAAAAGAGTTGAAATGGAGCAGATTTCACGCAAGTGGACACACCATGTCACAACTGTTTTGTTCGTTTTATTGGACTTTGGTCTTTATGGGAAGGATTTGCAGAAGATGGGTATGCTTATCTGATCTTTACCTTTTTAAATATTTATCAGGTTGTTTTCTCATTCATATGAGGTTTCATCACTTATTTCTGTACTTGATATTTTCTAATCAGGGAAGAGGAAGAGCTGAAGGAAGTAGAGGCAAAACTGGTTGGTGAATGTCACAGTGCTTCATTGTGTGTTTTTTTTTTTTAATAATTCTGTGCACCAGCTTCTTTCCAAGTTTCTGTGAAATAGTTATTTAATTATACTTAATTAGGATGCTGAGTGGAAAGCTGACACAGGTGGCATGAAAGGAGGCTCTAAGGTCAGTTGGCAAGTGTAAACTGGTCTCTGTTTTTCTTTAAATTTTATTTCTCATATCAACTCACTTTATGTTGACTGAAGATATCTTGCTGTTTCTGGTCTTCATAAACATACGTAGCTCTTCAGCGGTGAAGTGCACTTCTTGTTTAAATGAAAATAGTGATGGCTTATTTTCTTCTCCAATTGTCTTAGCAAACATTTAGTTCAAATCAAGGATTGCTGAACTGAGAAATTATTTAAAGAAGATTAAGTTCCTTGCTCTTGTTGCTTCTCATATCATAGAATTATTAGCTATTGGGTTCCAAATGAAATAAAAACAATGTTCTCGATCTAGAAAGATCTTGGATAGAGCAGCTAGTCTTCCCTTTGAGTTGTTTCTTTCTAACCATTTCATTTCACTCCAATTTATCTACAACATATGCTAGACTAGAAGATGGTATCATGTGTTGTACTAGCCAGTGATCCGCATGGCACAATACCAATGCATATCATATTGACACAGTATGCTATGACATACTAGTTTGGTGCTGGTACGATTTTTTTTTAATTTTTCATTTTTTTAGATTTGAGGGATTATTTTAATGATTGCGATAGCTTGAATTACAATTCTAATGTTATTATTATTTTTTTAACATTATATTGGTTGACACACTGAATGATCAATTAATAAATGCAAATATAATTGAGTTTAATAATTATCAGAATATAAAATTGAAATTACATATATCAAATTGATTTTAAGTACAAAATCATATTGATATCCTCATGAAGTGTCCTACCACCTGTAGGTATCAGGATCCCAATTATAATTTGGGATTAAGATGTGACTCCAACCTTCACATGCGCACATCACTGCTTTCATTATGCCTTCTGCATAGCCACTCTGGTAGTGTTCCAATATTTGATACCAGGCTGGCCATCCTATATAAGATCCAAGGAAATCTGACCCATAATTTAGTTGAGACCATAAAAGATAATAGCCACTCGAATATGATGCTCCAAACGAAGGATATCTGATACTGATACTAGGTTATCCATTTGATACTTGTGTGTCAGATTAGCCACAATAGCAGTGTCATGTCCCGAACTACCTTGAGAGACCCATCTCTTATATGCAATTGTATCCTTGTGGGCTCTCAATCATGTGTTGTACTCTGTATCATGTGTTGTATGAGTAAACTATGATTCACTGATGAATCTAGCCAGACCTTGATATTGTGAGTTATATGCACCTATGCCATATCTGCTATCTCCTTAGCCACTAGATGTATTATAATTTGATGTGTCATTATTATCATTTCCAGTATTACGAGATGATCTAAGCAACTACTCATTTAAAAGCTTACTGAGCTTAGAATCTAAGTGAATACGCTTGTCAACTTACTAAGGAGGCGTTGGTTCATGGAATCTGTTAAGATTCTTAGCAATTTTTTTGATGGCAAATGTCACATATCGCCACATTTGATTTGACATATCCAGAAAAGTTGATGGGCACTTAGTATTACTTTGGGAATTAGATTGCCACAAAATGTGACAATTTGATTTCCATCAAGGAGTTAGGTAATTTCATATTGTTGGTAGGTAGGAGCTGTCTTACTTTTTTTCTAAAATTGTTCCTCAAAACAAAACATCGTTTATAAGAGAGGAAGGCCTCATTGAATATAATGTGTTATATTAAAATTTTAATTAATTTTTACTACATATTAATATAAAGAATAACAAATTATTATGTTAAAATTATATAATAATTAATTATTTCAATATAATTGTATTTATATATTTATTATAATAATTATAGTATATCTATACTAATATAATAATATAATTTAATATTGTCTAATATAATATTAAATTTCATATAATTAATAAAAATTTATAATATTATTAAATTATTATGTAATAATATTACATCATTATTTTATATTCGTAATTATTTTATAATATAATAATAGTATATATTATGAATATAATATATATTCTATATTATAAATATTTAATATTTTTTGTTAATATAATAGATATATAGTTATTTTATGATTATAATTATATATTAATTATTATACTATATAGTATTAATAATAATAATTTTTAATATTTAATAATTACTATGTTATTATTTTTATTATTTTAAATATAATAAATAATATTTTATGAACATAATATATATTTTGTATTATAAATATATCACTATTTTTGTTAATAAAATAAATATATGATTGTTATTTTCATGATAATATTATATATTTGTTATATGATATAGTATTATTAATATTACTATAATAATATATGTATAATTATTTATATTAAAATATATATTATACTTGTTATATGATAAATAATTTTAATACTATATATTTATGAGAAAAAAAGGCTCAAGAATTTTATTATTCCTGTATAAAAAATTTATAATTTATTTTACTCTCTATATATAATTTTCTGTTACACTAAATAAGAAAAAAAAATTACCGCTAATTCTTTTAACTTTAGGGATAAATTATTAACCTTGATTTTCTTCAATAAACTTGAAAAGCTTATTGACCCTGATTTTCATCAGATTATTGATTCTGATTTTCTCTACTAAACTTTTTTAAAAATTCTTTCAAGATTGCTCATTCGAGATTTCCTACACTCTCCCTCAAGCTGGTGAATATAGGTCTTCCATTTTTAGCTTGCTAACATTCTTATGAAACATGTTGTTATACAGTTCTTTTGTCATCACATCTACCAGTTGAAGTCCTATAGATACATATGGAGTACAAATTAGTTCACTATCTAACTTCTTTTTAATGAAGTGTCTGTCTATCTCTCTGTGTTTTGTCCGATTATATTGCACTAGGTTGTCAGTTATACATATGACTGATTTTTTATTACATTATAGTCTCATAGGTCTGCTCCATTGAATCTTTATGTTCTTTAAAATAATTTTGACCCCACAGTAATTCACATACTTCTACTGTCATAGCTCTGAACTCGGCCTCTGCACTTGAGCTTACTGCTACATTCTGTTTCTTGCTCCTTTAGGATACTAAATTTTCTCCAAAAAAGGTACAATAGCCTGACATTAATCGTCTATCGACTGAAGATCCTATGAAGTTCATATCGGTGTAAACTGCCATATCAATTATAGATCCTTTCTTGAAGAGAATTTTCTTTCCTGAATGTGCTTTTAAGTAATGAAGAACTCGGTAGACTATTTGTAGGTGAACTTCTCTAGGATCATACATAAACTGACTGATAACACTGACTGAATAGGTTATGTCTGGCCTAGTATGCGCAAAATAGATGAGTTTCCCAATAAGCCTTTGTTACATCTCTCTATTCACTGCCTTCTCCAAGGGCCTCACTTAATTTGTGATTCTCTTCAATAGGAGTTCTAACTAGTTTGCTAGCTATTATACCTGTTTTCTTGAGCAGGTCCGTAACATACTTTTGTTGAGAAATGAAAATTTTTCTGTTTTGATCAAGCCACTTTAATTCCCAAAAAATACTTCAATCTTTCCAAATCTTTTATCTTAAACTCTTTGACTAGACACTGTTTTAAGGCTTTCTTCTCTAATTCTTTGTTTTCTATTATTATAATGTCATCCACGTAAACAATTAATATAGTGACTCCCTTTGAAACTAAATGCTTATGAAAAGCATGTGATTTTTTTGACTTTGTTTTTAACCACTAGCTAACATCACCATGGCAAACCGTCCAAACCAAGCACGTGAGGATTGTTTCAACCCATGTAATGCCTTTTTTAATCGATAAACTTTATTTTCATTAACCCCACTAAATCCTGATGGAATGTTCATATAGATCTTCTCTTCTAATTATCCATAAAGAAAGGCATTCTTCATATCATACTGTTATAATTCCTAATTAAAGTTAATAGCTAAGGATAGCAAAATTCTCACTATATTCATCTTTGCTACTGGAGCAAACATTTCTTAATAGTCTACTCCATATGTCTGAGTATATCCTTTTGCAATCAGTCTTGTCTTATAGCAGTCTAGGGATCCATCTGCCTTAAATTTTACTGCAAATATCCACTTACAGCCATTGCTCTCTTACCCTTAGGAAAATCAATCAATTCCCAATTTCATTCTTCTGTAATGCATCCATTTCTGCCTCCATAGCAAGTCTTCGTTCTTTCTTTGATAATGCTTTAGACAATGAGTTAAGAATATAAACTATGTTTAAGATTGAAAGGAAACTTCAATGGTTTGGAAAAAACCTCTCAAAAGATACAAAGAGAGATAATGGATATAAAGGTCTTTTGGTGCATCTTGGGTTTCTTTTCTCACAACAATAGATAGATTCTGATTAAGGTTAGGAGGCTCGGAATAAGGTGGTTCAGAATCGGAAGGATGATAATCTATTTTTGGTATAGAATCCAGATTTGATTCACTTATTGTTACCTCATTTTTCAGAGTTTGGTTCAGAAGATTGTTCTTGCCTTGTAGTCATAATGTGATCTCTTTTCCTTGTATACACTTGATCAAGCCGGAATTGGTCAAAAATTTTACCATCTCCTTTCCTTTTTCTTTCAATTCATCAGACTGTAGAATTGACTCTCGATATTTAGATTTGGACAACTCAGATGGGGGATGTCTCTAGTGATAAAAAATTTGACTTCTTATCTTCAAGTATAGGTAACTCCCCCTAAAGATAAGTAAAAAAATAGGGCTTATTTTCAACAAATATAACATCGACCGAGACATAGAGTTTTTTAGTGGGTGGATGATAACATTTATAACCCTTATGAGTGGAGGAGTATCCTACAAAAACACACTTAAGAGTTTGAGGATCTAACTTTCCTCAGTTATGACTATGAACATGAACAAAAGATACAACTCAACTCATCTAAGCCTTTTCCCAACTACATGGGGTCGGCTACATGAATTTGCTTCCTCCACTCTGCTCTATTCAGGACCAAGTTGACATTCAAATTACAAATAGTTGTATTTTTTTTTAATTATTTTTGTCCATATTAGTTTAGGTCTACCTCTACCTCTATCCTTACCATGGATTGTTAAAAGATCACTATTTCTAACTGAAGTATCTAAAGGTCTACGTTGTATATGTCCAAACTATCATAATCGATTTTTTTATTTATTTTATCTTCAATTAGGGCTACTCCTATCATTTCTCTTATATGTTTATTTCTAATTCTATCTTTTAAAGTTTTACTATATATCCATCTTAATATACACATTTCTGTTACACTTAATTTATTCATATGTTATTTCAATATTGCCCAATACTCTGTTCCATATAGCATAGCTGGCCTAATAGCGGTTTTATAGAATTTTTTTTTTAATTCCGATCATATAATACTCCCGAAGCACTCCTTCACTTAATCCATCCTGCTTTAATTCTATGATTCACATCTTCACCTATTTCACCTTCTTGCTGGATAATTAATCCCAAATACCTAAATTTTTCACTCCTTCATATCTCTTGCCTTGCAATCTCTACCGTTTCTTCATTTGTATTTCTACTCCCACTAAAATTATATTTCATGTATTCAGTTTTAGTTCTACTAATCTTAAAACCTTTAGATTCTAAAGCCTCTCTCTAAATCTATAGCTTAGCATTTACTCTAAATTTAGTTTCATCAATTAACACTATATCTGCAAATAACATACACTATGGAATATCATTTTGAATATGTTTGGTTAATTCATCCATAACTAATACAAAAAGATACGAACTTAAGGCAGATCCTTGATGTAAACCTATAGTAATTGAAAATTCACTAGTTTCTCTTATTGTTGTTTTAACAATGGTTATTTCTCTATTATACATATCTTTTATCAATTCTATGTATCTTTTGGTAACTTCTTTTTTTCAAAAACCCACCATATTATTTCACTAGGTACTCTATCATATACTTTCTCTAAATCAATAAAGATTATATGAAGGTCTTTTTTTCTTTTTTCTATATATCTTCATCAATCTTCTTAATAAATAAATAGTTTTCATGGTCGATCCTTCAAGCATAAATCAAAATTGATTATTTGACACCAAAATTTCAGCTTTTATTCGATTTTCTATTACTTTCTTCCATAATTTTATTGTATGACTCATTAGCTTAATTCCTCTATAATTTGCACAGTTTTGAATATTTTCTTTATTTTGTATATGGATATTAATATATTTTTTCTCCAATCATCCGGTATTCTTTTAGTTACTACAATCCTGTTAAATAAATTGGTTAACCACATGACTCCAACTTCTTCTAAGCCTTTTCAAGCCTTAATAGGGATCACATCTAATTCTAATGCCTTTGCATTTTTCATTTTACTCAAAGCCTTTTTAACCTCAAGCATGCTAAATCGACAAAAAAATTTATGTTCATTTGTTACTTTTAGGTTATAATATCCTTCTACTCTTAAATTTACTAAATTATTTTTATTTAATAATTTTTTAAAATAATTTTTTTATCATTCTTTTATCTTTTTTTATTAAGACTCTTTCATCTTCATCCTTAATACATTTAATATAGTCAAGATCCTTTGTTTTCTTTTCTCTTAGTTTTGCTAGTTTATATATAGTCTTTTCATCTTTTTTTTGTATCTAGTCTATTATATAAATCATCATAGGCTTTAAGTTTGGCATTACTTAACGCTTTTTTAGCTTCTTTCTTTGCATTCTTATACTTTTTAAGACTTTGTTCATCCCTAGCATTTTGCCAAATTTTATAGTTTGTCCTTTTAAACTTTATGGCAACTTGAACTTCTTCGTTCCACCACCAAGTTTCCTTTCCTACTAGTCCTACTCCTTTTAATTCTCCTAAAACTTCTTTTGCTATGTTTTTTATGCATTTAGTTGCTTTTTTTCATATTAAATTGGGATCACTATTTATATTTATAATCATTTCTCTTACTAACTTTTCTTTAAATAATTCTAGTTTTTCTTCTTTCAAATTTCATTATTTAATTTTTGGATTAATATTTTATGTTTTACTCTATATTTTATTTTTATCCATATGTCAGCTACCATTATCCTATGTGTGAAGTTAAACTTTCTTCTAGAATACCTTTACAGTTTTTGCATGTTATTTTATCTATCTTTCTAGTTAAGAAAAAGTCTATTTGACTTTTATTAGATCCACTTTTAAATGTTATTAAATGTTCATATTTCTTTTTGAAACAAGTGTTTGCTATTGTTAGATCATGCACCACTGCAAAATCTAATAAGCTCACACCGGCTTCATTCCTGTCTTCAAATTCATATCCTTCATGTGCTCTTTCATATACATCCCTCTGTTTACCTACATATTCATTAAAATCTCCTTCCAAATCTATCTTTTCTCCTTATGGTATTTCTTGCATTACTTCATCTATGTCTTCTCAAAATTATGTCTTAGTTTGTTGGCCTAATCCTACTTATGGTACATATGCACTAATTATGCTAATTATATTATTCTTAATTATAAGTTTTAGTAATATAATCCGATCTCTTTTCCTAGTTACCTTAACAACATATTCCTTAAAATTCTTGTCTACAATTATTTTTACTCCATTTCTATTTTTATGTTTTTCAGTGTAATATAATTTATATCATGTATTCTCTATTTCTCTAGATCTTTCACCTAGCCATTTAGTCTTTTGTAAGCATATTATATTTACTTTTCTCCTAATCATAGTATCCACTATCTCTATAGCTTTACCTGTTAGTGTTCCTATATTCCAAGTTGCTATTCTAAGCTGACTATCATGGACTAATATGAACAAAAGATGTATATCCAAAAACCTGACGAGTAAGATTAAAGGTGGATCGTATATCAGGATAGAATTTAGACAAGACCTTTAATGGTCTTTGAAACCCCAAGACCCTAAAAGGAATTCTGTTTATGACATAAGTTGACGTGAGTATAGCTTCTTTTCAATATGATTTTGGTACATTTTGTTGAAACAACAAGGCTCTAGTGCACTCAAGAAGATGTCGGTTTTTTCTTTCCACCATTCCATTTTGTTGTGGAGTGGTGATACAGGATGATTCATGTGTGATTCCTTTTTTTGAAAATAGGAGGTTAAAATTGGATTGAAGTAATCATGAGCATTATTTGAGCGAAAGTTCTTTATCTTATTACCAAACTAATTTTGAATCATTGCATGAAAGATAGAAAAAATATGACTTACATAAGATTTATTTTTGAGTAAATAGATTCAAGAGACTCTTACATAATTATCAATAAACGTCACAAACCACTTACATCCTGAGATATTTGGAATAGTTAATGGTCCCAAAATGTCACTATGGATTAAGAAGAAAAGAAAAGAAGACATTTTATTACTGATTGAAAATGGTATATGAGTACGTTTCGCATATTCACAAACATCACAATGAAAAGAATGAATATTAAATCCCTTGAATAAAGAGAAAAACATTAGTTTTAATGCTGAAAAAGACACATGACCTAAACGCCTATGATGTAACCAAATGACATCTTTATTGGAAGAGAAAAATGAGCTAGATAAACAAATTTATTCAATTCTGATTGACTTAATGTATCTAAGTAATAGAGTCCATTATGCTCCTTAGCAAGTTCAATCCTCCCTAGTCTTGAAATTCACAATAGGAAGCATTAAATAAAACACAACCATTTATATCTTTGATAAGCTTTTGTATGGAAACCAAATTTATGGATGATTGAGGGACGTGATGAACATTTTTAGGAATCAATTCTTGGGTAATTTGGACATCTCCTACTCCTGCTACTGTGGTTGTAAAATCATCAGCAACGACAATCTTCTATTGCTAGGACAGGGGTTATATGTTTTAAATTTATTTGAAATATAGGTTATATAGTCTATAGCACCGGAGTCAAGTATCCAGGCATTCTTAAACTTATTACCTAAAGCATTTAATCCAAGAGAGATTAGAGTCTTACCCGAAAGCATCAATGAACACATACCTTGATTCATCGGCTGAGGATTGCTATTTGTTGCTAATTTTTCAATAGTTCCTAGCAGGCCTTTTAGCTTCTTAATTTCCTTCATAGCTGAAGATAATTGAGGTGATGGCATTAAACATGTAGCATCCATAATAGTTGAAAAAGGATCAAATAATAGTTGGGAATAAAAAAAGGATAAAGATGAAAAAAAAAATCAGTGATGAAGGTTGAAGAGAATGAGGAAAAAACCAACGATTAAGGTTGGAATAGAGGGAGGTTGAATCGGCGATGAAGGCCACTTGAATATTGCCCTAGTTTCGTAAAAACCCTAGCCGTAGGGCTTGATACTATAGAAAAAAAAGGCTCGAGAATTTTATTATTTCTATCAATTTATTCTACTATATATATATAACTTTCTTTTACACTAAATAAGAAAAAAAAATTATAGCTAATTTCCTTAACTTTAGAGACAGATTGTTGACTCTGATTTCCTTCACTAAACTTGAAAAGATTATTGACTCTGATTTTCTTCAGATTATTGATCCTGATTTTTTCTACTAAACTTTCTTAAAAATCCTTCTAAGATTGCTTATCCGAGATTTTCTACAATTTATAATACATTCTATTAATTGTGTTAATTATATATTTGATATATTATTAATAATAATTTGTATCATGTGGCATAGAAATTTTATAATGAATTATTATATTTTATATAATTATATAAAAATAAAAATAATTATATATTTTATATACTATATAATTATTATACTTGAAATATTGCTTTACTTTGGTTTCTTTTCAGTTTGGAAAATATGTGCATTTTTGATATTTTAACAGTCTTTCCATCTAAATTTTTGATAATTTGGTTTGTCAATCAAACATGTCAATGCGAGATACCCAGTAATTTGCAATCAGATTATTGCATGAATCAAATGTGGGTATCCTATATGCATAGGCATTTTAAATTTTAGAAATTACATGCCTGATAATGTGATACTAAGATGGAATCTTGCAATCCATGAACCAATCAGCTCGTAGGGTATGTTTGGAAACCATGTTGGATTGATCCAATCCTACCGGCTTCCCAATCTCAACCTCCCTTTGGGTTTGGCAATCTAGCCTTTTTAGGCATAGCAAACTAACATTTTGGTGGGGCCTATAATATACAACTCCCTCTTTTTCTCTTCCAAATGTTGGATTGGATTGAAATTCTAACCTAACCCAATCCAATCCAATCCAACAATCCAAATGCAGCCTTAAACGATCAATGGTTCTCTTTCCTTAGCCTTTCTTGTTGATTTGGAAAACTATTTCATGTTTTGGATGACCCTGGCCGTGCCTACCTAGCTCTGTAGGATGGCTCCAATATGCCCTTTGCCTTGACTGGTTCTTCTCCCTGACTAGATTTGGTATCATGGCGGTCTCTTCTAAGTATTTTTTTATTAAATCTTTAGGAGGATGTCTCAGACATATATCTTCTATGGTTCTTCAATTAGTTGTGAGTGTGGTATGTGTATTGTTATCCATATTTTTGCATCCACCCCAGCCTAACTTGCTCTGGAACAATGGGTTAAGGAGGTTATCGTGGCTCATCAAGCTCTAGCTATGGTTGGTTTTTTAAGCTAATCAATCATCGGATCTTTCTTATCATATATAAAATCATTTTGTAGTGGATCATCATACTTCAGCTCCACCTTCTCTTGCATATACTTCAATTTGAATTTGAGACTATTGTAGATATATGTTAAGTTCAATCAATCACCTTTGTGTCAGGCAGTTCCACAAAGGTTGGCCAATTGCATCATAGGCATTGGAAGTGATCATTTGAAAGGATCCAGATTGCTAGCAGTCTAAGATTTTTCAATGATGGTTCAAAATTGAACCATGATTCAGTTGCAAATGCAATAAAGTAAATTGTGTGTCAAGCACTATTTATTTAGAAAATTTAGATCATTTTAATGGGTGTCCAAAAATATCTGAATTCATATTTTTGTTGCTTGCTACAATGGTTCTCTCAACAAAGTTTTAGGAGTCCTCCCTAAAAGATATAGTCTATGAAACACACATAACATATGATATTAATGATCTACTTGAATTGACAAAGTACTGATCTTAGGTCCTTTTAAAATTAACTCACCTCCTTTATATGTAGGGTAGCAATGATCGGATTAGGCTCTACTTATAAATGATAATGCACAGAGCAGTTAACGGTTCCTCCTCTATATGCATTCTTAAGATACTATATTGGTTGAGGTAGCAGACTACCAAAATATTAACAAGCTAATAATTTTACTTGGATTTTATTTTATAAGAATAAATTAAGTATTGAGGATTGTACTTGAGTTAGTTGCTAGATGTAAGTTCCTATTCATTTGGTAATCTCACCTTTGCTCAATGATGTCAATGTATTCATCAACATGCTTCGAATCTGCTGGGCTAATCTTGGCCTTAGCAATGATTATCATATAGCATAGGAATCCATCAGAGGTTATCTCTTGCTGTCCATGGCTCTGAACACTCAATATGGTAGTGCAATTGTCTTAACTGTTCTCTCAGCCTGCTTCTAAAATTGTTGGTTTGTCACTAAGCCCTCTACCTGACCACCTTCTGTGCCATCATGAGCATACCTACTCTTTTGCCACTTGGCACTCATGAACATTTGACATAAGCCTGCTTCCTTTTCAATAATGTTGTCGGGTGCAATGTAATACATGATAAAGTAAGTGATTGTTAGTCCCAGTGTCTCACCCCTGGTGTATTTTTTTTTATCAATGATAAAACCCATGTGTGGTTATATATGAATTTTGTTATGACCTGTTTGTCTGTACCACTTGCTCTTACCGCATGGATCTTGCCAATATATATCAGTATTGGTTATATGCAGTGACAAGAACATGAAGTCCAGAAAATATGCGGCGTTCTGATCATTAGAATATCCCCAATGGTCTTGTTCTGTGGTTCATTATATGTAACTACCTGCATGTCATTTTGCTCCTTCATCTGATTAATCATTTGTTTCTCCAAGCTGAGGATGCATTGGGCTTGTGCGCCTTGTCCAAAGCATCTACTAACTTATAAAACAAAAAGCCTTCTTATCTCAATATGTTAAGAAATAATGATGCTTTGCCTTGTAGGCATTTTTTAATCATCACTTATTAGAATTATACCATTGGCGTCCTACTTGTTGTGGTAAGAGGCTATTCATCTCTTGATTTTCTTCTTGTTACTATCAAGCAGCGCACCATATATGTCCTTTAGCCAAGAAGGATCTGGGCATGGGCTGACTTTCTTGATGGAGCTCATAGCAGATCAATAGTAGGTATTTTTTTGTAGCATTTGCAGTGTTGTGGCTGAACTGAAACTAGAAAGCAACAGCACTCCACATGTCCTTTTCCTTATCTTTAATAAGCATAGTATTAAAGATTTTTTTTTGAAACTTTGTTGGAAAAGACATGTGGATCTAGATCATGAATGATAGCCTCTGCTAGTATATCTCTCTTTCCCTTGCTGATGAAGGTGTCAGACAGAGGTTATTGAGCTGTCACCTTTTCCAACCTCTTTGATTAAGTGGCTCCTTCTGTAGCCTGAATATGTCCTGGCAGCCCTGGAATCAAAACCCGCCTCATATTGTGAGGATGTGCATATTGAGCCCTGTGCCTGGTAACATCCCCTCTGCCATCGGTGATTCATGCTGTCCTGTATGACATCTTGAATCTGAAGCCTCCTCTGTGCCATCTGAATTCAATGTCTCATAATCTTCCGAATCGCTCTGAGTGGTATGAAGGGGGCCCAGCTGCTTGATGCTTGATCTCTACTCATTTCTCAGCACTTCTCCACTTGCTTTCCTTGAAATTGGCAAGATGCTTTTTCAATATTTGATGGATTTCCTGTATACATTTCTTATTAACAATTATGTCAAGGCAACTATTGGCTGGATGCTGTTTCAATCTCTTGACTCCTCCCCCTTCATATGATGGAGTACAAAGGAGACTTTATTTAACTTAATGGGTTATCGATGTGACAATAGAATTGACCCAAGATTACTTGACCCATAAATGTATACTTATGATAAGTATCCAAGTGCATTGGGTTCTAACAAAGGTATATCTAATGTAGGGACCACCTGGACATTATGGCACTGCACAAGGTCAGGTTATATTGCTAATGTGGGTTTGTGGCAATCAGTTAACTAACAAGAGATGTGGTTGCCTATTGTAGTGACATGCCCTCCATGAAGCAGAGAACAATGTCCTCAATTTGAACTGGATAGGTGTAGTGTTGCTAGGGTTATGAGTTTTAATATGCTTAAAATTAAAGTGGAAGGCAAAATGTAGTTGTAATGGTAAATGGTGTTTAACTAGTAGTGGGTCCACATTACCGAATCTTCCTTTAACATCCATAAGCTACTGTAGTTTTTTTTATTCTACTAACTTGCAGCTGAATAAACCTGGAATCTACTAACTCAAGGATATCCTATGGAGGGAGGATGCAACGCATACACGCAAAAAGAGAATATCAATTAATATAAAGAATATTGTAGATAGAAGGGGTATTTGTTGGGGGCAATATTGAAACAACATGTGAATAAATTAAGTGTAATAGAAATACGTATGTTAAGATGGATATGTAGTAAAACTTTAAAAGATAGAATTAGAAATAAACATATAAGAGATATGATAGGAGTAGCCCCAATTGAAGATAAAATAAGAGAAAATCAATTACGGTAGTTTGGACATATACAACGTAGACCTTTAGATGCTCCAGTTAGAAAGAATGATCTTTTAACAATTCATGTAAAGGATAGAGGTAGAGGTAGACCTAAATTAACATGGACAAAAATAATTAAAAAAGATATAACTATTTGTAATTTAAATATCGACTTTGTCTTGAATAGAGCAGAGTGGAGGAAGCAGATTTATGTAGCCGACCCCATGTAGTTGGGAAAAGGCTTTTGAGTTGAGTTGAGTAAGACCTGATGCCTCCACAGTCAGGCTTGAACTAAAAAAGCAATGAACTGAAGGCAAGTAAAGGTTGTATTCACCAAATCCATGAGCTGATGTCTATTCTAGGCATCTAGCAGCAAGAACAGGCCGGTAGATAGGACTGGCTCACAAGGTGGTCCTGTTGGATTTATTTAGCATGGGGCAGGATTTTAACTTTGATCCACATTTTCTTGCTGATGTCATTGCTAATGCTACATTGTTGCTGTCAATTGGACAACATGATTGAGCTGTCAGATGTGTTATATGGCCAATTTGAGTTGTCAGACCAAATTCATCACAACTGGGATTCATTTGTGTTTGGGCCTCATCCATTGGGCTGGGAATGGACTTGGTGCCACTCTGTCCAATCTAGAGGCCTCGGTTTGTACCATGGCCTTTTGATGCTTCTTGCATCATTGGTGGACCCATTAAGGTAAGAAACAGGCCTGGTTCTGTATGATGTTGATACATACTTCATAGGGTGGGCTTATGTTATGTATCAAATGTATATTAGTTTACTCCTGGGAAGTATCCATGGGTCTTGAAACTTAACTAGTCTTAATGGAATTCCAGGCATCAGAGGTTTTTTCTCTGGCTTCAAAATCACCTACCAACTCCATAAACAAGCTTTCTTTAGTAGCAAGTACCTTCTCCTGATAAGTGTCTTCAGCTTTTTTCAGTTTCAACATTAACTTCCTCTAAGAGTGGCAGATAATGACTAACATGCACTTCTGGAAGATAAGATTGGAACAAAGTAAAGATTGTTCTGTTAGTTGTAGTGGCTGTAGCTCAGTAGCATAAATCTTCTGCTTAGGGTGCTGCACCTGCTTTGGGATCTCCCGAGGAGAAACTCATCCCCTTATTAAGAACACCAGTTGATGTGGCTGATCAAGCCACATTTGGGGTTAACGGATTGAGTAGCTGACGGAGCCTTGGCCTCGGACTCCAAGAACCCCCTCGGCCTCGGACTCATGTTCCCTTCAGCCTCGGACTCTAGGTCCCCCTCTGCTTCGGACTCCAAGGTCCCCCTCGGCCTCGGACTCCAGGTCCTCATCGGCCTTGGACTCCAGGTCCCCCTCGACCTTGGACCCCAGGGCTCTCTCGGCCTTAAGCCTCAGAGTCCCTCTTTCAACCTCAACACCGAACACCACCACGTGGCCCACTAACTACCTGCAGCCACCACGTGGCCCACTAACCATCTGCAAATGCGCGTGGCCACTACCTGTTACGACGCACGCCTGACATGACTAGGCCTATCTACCACTTGTGGCGCTGCACGTGGCAGGGGCTAGCAGGTAGGGCCACCTTTGACATGCTCAGTGGTTATTGCGACCTGTCCTTGCAAGCCTCGCTGCCTGCCCGCAATCAGACAAAATCATCTCGAGATCGACAACCTTCCAAAAGAGGGTAAAGGGGACTCCCGGATAGGTATAAGAACATTCGCTCATAACGAGAGAGGGCATCGGATCTGAACTCCAAGTTTCTCTAGCTAATTCTTTTAGCTTTTTCTTCTTCACTGTTTCCTAAGTTGCTCACTTGAGCGTCGGAGGGTCCCCATCGGTGCAACCGGCTCCCGGGAACTTTCTTGCAGGAATTCCGTCGAGAAGACGTTAGAAGATTCCCCAATCGTACTTGTAGTCCTCCGGGATCCTCTCTGTTACCTGACGTTCGAGAAATATGACTTGGCGGCAACAAATTGGCGTGCCAGGTAGGGGGAAAGAGAAGTAGCTTCGAACCAGCCAGTTACAGGCTTTTCTTCTCCTGAGCAAACAAGAAGATGATGGTGACGCGCGCCCAGAAGATTTCGGCCAGCCATGCTGGGGGGCCTCACCAAATGGTTGAGCAGCCGGAGGCCAACCTCCCTGCTCCGCCTTCACCACCATCTCATGATGATCGGATCGCCGCCTTTACCATACAAGTCCAGTCGCTTGTGGCGGCGGCCTAGGAGCTATAACAGCTAGCGGCTGTGTAGCAGCACCCAAGGCCACCCTCGCCGAGCATGGGGATAGTTAACCTAGTCAACCGTCCACCCGCGGGAGATCCCCTCACCGGGAGAACCGCCGCCGTCGCGCCTTGCCCAGGCATCACCGCCGGGAGGCCTTCAAGAGGCTTCGGTCCCTTTCTTGCCATGTTAGTGCTTCTCCCAAGCGGCGGCACGGAAAGGAGACTGAGCGGGGGCATCATCATCGCCGCCATCCTTCTCCGTCTTTGGAATCTTCGTGGGAAGGGTCCTTCGATGGTCGGATCGCTCACCGGACTAAGCGACGGCTAGATGAGTACAACCAGCGGCTATAGGAGCTCAGCCGCAGAATCACCAACCTGCCGGAGGTGGATTATAACAGCCACCCACCGTTGTCCCGCCATATCATGAAGGAGCCGATTTCAATCCGGTTCCGGCTCTCTCAGCTAGACCCCTACGATGGCACCACTGACCCTTTGGACTACCTGGAGAGCTACAAGGTGCTCATGCAGGTCCAAGGGGGCAACTGATTCTCTTCTCTGCATCACCTTCCCGGCCATGCTACAGAAGGCTGCGCGTGCATGGTACTCCCGTCTATCGCCGCGCAGCATCAATTACTTCAGGTAGTTAGAGAGGGCTTTTCTGGCGCACTTTGATGCATGCCGGAAGATCCGCAGGTAGCCGACAGCTTTTTCGTCATTCAGTAGAAGAGCGGCGAGTCGTTAAGGGACTTTGTGGCCTGGTTTAAGGAGGCTGCGCTCGAACTCTACAATCTTGAAGACTCTGTGGCCACTCTGGCCTTGAAGCGAGGGCTCTGCCCTTCCCGCTTCACCTACTCCCTTGACAAAAGACCTCCTGGCTCCTATGTCGAGTTGTTGAGCGGGCGCAGAAGTACATTTGCGCTGATGAGGCTGACTCCTCTTGGCGCGAGGCAGACAGAGTTTCCAACAAGAAGCAGGCCCATCCGAACCTGTTGAGACTCGACCCAGGAGGCCTGAGCTCCTCGCCGGTCGGACAACCGACCGCGGACCCTTGCCCCTAGGAAGGGGCCCTTCACCCCTTGCTAGCCTCGATATCCCATATCCTAATGAAAATCGAGGGCGAGTCGTATCTTCAGCGTCCTCCCCCTTGAAGCCATGGGCCCCCCGCAACAAAAACTTCTACTGTCGTTTCCATCGGGACCATGGCCATGACACAGTAGACTGTTGCCAACTAAAGAAGGCGATTGAGGACCTCATCCAGTGCGGCCACCTAGGAAAATTCATCCAGCGGGGGAACCCAACTGCACCGGTCTGTCAGCCCCCTCATCTGCATAGATCGGTGTCGACAACGCCCCAACTGAGAAGACCGTGCCATGATTTCCTGGGGAGCAGGGAGCGCTTCCAAGAGGCCACGTGGGGATGAGGGGTTAGACTCTGTAATTTCTTTTTCTAAAAGGGACCTAGAGGGGGTAGTTAATAATAATGATGACAACGTTGTCGTATCCATGATGATCGCAAAACATCCTGTAAAGAGAATTTTGGTTGACAGTGGAAGTTCAGTCGACATTCTCAATTATGACGCCTTTGTTCGGATGAACTTGTCCTCTGGCTCCCTTCGGCCTGTGACCACGCCCTTAATGGGCTTCACTGGAGACTTTGTGAGGGTGGAGGGAGAGATCACCCTCCCTGTCACAGCCGGGATGCCGTCATGCCAAAGCACTGTCCTCATGAAGTTCCTGGTTGTCCGAGTCCCCCTGGCTTACAACGCCATCCTTGAAAGATCTAGCCTGAATCTCTTAAATGCCATCATCTCCACCAAGAGACTGCTTGTTAGATTCCCCACTGGTAAGGGAGTTGGAGAGATGTGTGGGGAGCGGAACACTGTGCCGTTCTGCTATCACACGGCTCCTAGTCCGCAGGAGGCGTTGGCGGGGTCGCTCGACCCCAGAGACTCGGAGATGAGAGGGGAGCCGACCGAGCAGTTGTTGACCTCCCGTTGGGGGAGGACCCGGCGAGGACGATCCGACTAGAAGCTATTTTCCTCGAGGAAATGCGAGACCAACTCCTCGCCTTCCTGCGAGCCAACTCGGACATCTTCGCCTGGTCGGCATCCGACATGCCAGGCATACCTGGAGAGGTAATCACCCACAAGCTCAACATCAACCCAGGGTGCCGGCCTGTCCGACAGAAAAAGAGGAGCTTCGCCCCCGATTGACGAGAAGGTCCGTAAGCTAATTGCTGCCGGCCACATCCAAGAGGTGCATTATCCAGATTGGCTGGCCAACGTGGTGATGGTCCGCAAGGCCAGTGGGAGTTGAAGGATGTGCATCGACTTCATCGACCTTAACAAGGCGTGCCCCAAGGACAGCTTCCCACTGGCTCGGATCGACCAGCTGGTGGACGCTACATCTGGCCACGAGACCCTCAGCTTATGGATGCCTTTCCAGGGTATAACCAAATCAAGATGGACCTAGCGAACGAGGAGGCTACTTTATTCGTGACCGAGAAGGGCATCTACTGTTACAAGGTAATGCCCTTCGGACTAAAGAATACATGGGCCACTTACCAAAGGCTCATGAGCAAGGTCTTTGAGGATAAAATCGGATGCAACATGGAGGTGTACGTGGATGACATGCTGACCAAAAGCACCCGTGCCAGTGACCATATTGCTGACCTAGTGGAGACCTTCGATAATCTCCGCCGATTCCAGATGAGGCTGAACCCCCGCAAATATGCATTCGGGGTTACAATGAGCAAGTTCCTAGGGTTTATGGTGACCCAGCAAGGGATCGAGGCGAACCCCGACAAGATCTGAGCCATCCTCGACATGAGACCTCCGGCCAATAAGAAGGTGCAATGCATGATCGGAAGAGTGGCAGCTCTGAGCCTCTTCCTATCCAAGTCAGCAGAGAGGTGCCTGCCTTTCTTCAAGGCCCTGCACAAGGTTAACAATTTTGAGTGGACAAGGGAGTGCCAGAAAGCTTTCGAAGAGCTGAAGGAGTTCTTATCTACTCCACCGTTGCTGTCCAAGCCGCGCGGGGGAGAGGAGCTCTTCCTCTACCTCGCGGCTTCCCTTGAGGTGGTCAGCTCCGTTCTCGTCCGCATGGACATCGATGGGATACAGAGGCCGGTTTATTACACCAGTAAGGTGCTTCATGACGCGGAGACCAGGTATTCCAAAACCAAAAAGATTAATTTTGCCTTGATCGTCTCTGCTCAGCATTTCAGGCTTTACTTCCAAGCCCATCCGATCGTGGTGCTTACGGATCAGCCGCTCAGAGCGATCTTGTCTTGTCCTGACACCTTCGGTCGGCTGGTGAAGTGGACCATCAAGTTGGGAGAGTTCGACCTGTCATTCCAGCCAAGGTCGGCCATGAAGTCCCATGTATTAGTTGACTTCCTGGTCGAGTATACTTGGGTCGAGGAGCAATCGGAGCCCCAATCAGCACCCGCTAGCATCGCGACCGAGGCGAGGAGAGAAGACTGGATCCTCCACGTGGACGGTGCATCAAATTTCCAGGAGAGTAGAGCCGGTCTCATCTTAGTGAGTCCAGAGGGAGAGGTGGTGGAGTACGCCCTCTGGTTCCTCTTCCCTACCACCAACAATCAAGAAGAATACGAAGCTTTGCTGGCGGGGATGAAGCTAGCCAAAGAGCTTGGAGTGAAACACCTCAGAGCCTTCACTGACTCACTGCTCGTCTCCGAACAAATCTCTGGAGAGTACGAGGCCCGGGATCCTATCATGTCCCGCTATCTGAGTAAGGTCCAATCACAGACCTCATTTTTTACTCATTTTATTGTCAGCTACATCCCCAGGGGTGAGAACGCCAGAGCTCTAATGCATTATCCCATCTGGCCATCTCGGCCGACGGGGCCCTGGGGAGGACGTATGTGGAGCATCTGGGAGTTTTGAGCATCGAGGCTGCCAAGGAAGCCCTACCGGTCGGCCAAGAGCCCACCTGGATGGATGCTTACGTCCGGTACCTCACCGACGACACCCTCCTTGAGGATCCTGCAGAGGCCAAACTGCTAAGTGGCGAGCTCCCAAGTTCCTGATACTGGACGGGCAGCTGTACCGAAGGTCCTTCGCATACCCAATTCTTAAGTGCGTCGGCCCTGCGGATGTCGACTACGTCCTTCGCGAGATCCATGAAGGTATTTGCGGAAGCCATCTAGGGGGCAGAGCGCTGGCATACAAAGCTCTGCGCCAGGGGTACTACTGGCTCACGATGAAGGAGGACGCCGCCGAGCTGGTTAGGAGGTGCGACAGTAGCTAGCGACATGCCAATATCCAGCGGCAGCCAACCTCTCAGCTAAGCCCCTTGACAGCTCCGTGGCTCTTTGCCTAGTGGGGAATGAACATCCTAGGATCATTTCCCCCGGCCTCTGGTCAGCAGAGGTTCCTATTTGTTGCCATCGACCACTTCACCAAGTAGGTGAAGGCCGAGGCGCTAGCAAAGATCACCAGAGTAAGGTGAGATCCTTCTTCTGGAAGTCCATTATCTGCCAATTCGGGTTGCCTTACACCCTCATCACCAACAATGGCTGGCAATTCGACAACGCCCCCTTCAGAGGATTTTGCGTTGAGCTGGGCATCCACCAGCGGTTTACCTCCGTTGGTCATCCCCAAACCATCCTCCTCCAAGGACTTAGAATGCGGCTGGATGACTTCAAAGGGAGATGAATGGAGGAGCTCCCCAACGTACTATGGGTCTATCACAACGCCGTGGGCTCCCACCGAGGAGACCCCCTTCAGCCTCGTATTTAGGTCCGAGGCTGTCATTCTCGTGGAGATCGGCATCCCGAGTCCTCGGGTGGAGTCATATGACGAGGAGGATAACCTGAGCCGACTGTAGGCCAACCTCAACCTCGTCAAGGAGGTAAATGACCGGGCATGACTCAGGATGGCTGCCTATCGCCAGAGAGCCGCCAAGTACTACACGCTCGCGTCCGCCCTAAGACATTCCTCTCAGGGGACTTGGTTCTCAGACGGACCGAGGTCTCGAGGCCAACAAAAGAAGGCAAGCTGTCACCGAATTGGGAAGGACCCTACCGGGTTATCGAGGCCCTCCACCACGGAGCATACCGAATCGAGGGACTTGATGGGAAGCCTCTCCCCGCACATGAAATTCTGACAACTTTCGTCGGTACTACTAGTAATGTACACCAATCTTTGATTATAAATCTGAGTACTTTATTCTTTTGAGTTTGGATACCTCATCTTTTCGGCTAATAAAGATATGTTCAAGTATCTCACCCTTTCAGCTAAAGCCCGATTTCGGTCGGCACTAAAAGCCCGAGGCCAGCACAGCACCGAAGATCGACTCCAGCTCGGCACTAAAGCCCGACTCTGGTCGGCACCAAAGCTCGACTCTGGTCGGCACTAAAAGCCCAAGGCCAGCTTGGCACCAAAGCCTAACCTCGGTCGGCTCCCAAAGCCCGAGGCCAGCTCGGCACCAAAGCCCGACTCCGGTCGGCACTAAAACCCCGAGGCCAGCTCGGCACCAAAGCCCGACCCACGCCCGTTTAGCACCCAAAGCCCGAGGCCAGCTCGACATCAAAGACCGACTTCGGTCGGCACTAAAAGCTCGAGTCCGGTTCGGCACCAAAGCCCGACTTTGGTCAGCATTAAAAGCCCGAGGCCGGCTCGGCACCAAAACTCGACTCCGGTCGGCATTAAAAGCCCGAAGCCAGCTCGGCACCAAAGCCCGACTTTGATCAGCATGAAAAGCCCGAGGCCAGCTCGGCACCAAAGCCTGACTTCGGTCGGCACTGAAAGCCTGAGGCTAGCTTGGCACTAAAGCTTGACTTCGGTCGACATGAAAAGCCCGAGGCCAGCTCGGCACTAAAGCCCGACTCCGATCGACACGAAAAGCCTGAGGTTAGCTTGACACCAAAGCCCGACTCCAGTCGGCACAAAAAGTCCGAGGCTAGCTCGGCACCAAAGCCTGACTCCGGTCGGCACTGAAAGCCCGAGACTAGCTCAGCACTAAAGACCGACTTTGGGTCGGCACGAAGACCAACTTCAGGTCGGCACGAAGACTAACTTCAGCATTGGCACCCAAAGCCCGAGGCCAGCTCGGCACTGAAGACCGACTTCAGCTCGGCACCCAAAGATTGACCCCGGTCGGCGTGGAGGCCCTACTGCAAGTTGGTGCCACAGGCTTATTGCAAGACCAATGCCTCGGGACCGACCTCGAGTTTTCACAAAGGCAAGTTCTAGAGCCGGCCTCAACACTTTTCCCGAGATCCGCTCCCATACTGCAACTAAGTCCTGGACTTGCTCACGGCGAACGGACGAGTACCATGACCCCACTGGGATCAGTGCAGCCCTATCGGAGATCTCCTACAAATGCGAACTAAGTAAAGGACACTACTTTGAGCTAAGTATTCGGAGAAAGTCTTTAAGACAAATTTCAAGTTATCGTTTTCATTACTTAGTGAATGTTTAAAAAACATGGACTTAGGTCAGACTTTGATACAATAATAGAAATAAAAGAAAAGGTATAGGAGGGGGCCCTCAGACATCGGCCGATGCGGATTCACCATCAGTCGACTCCTCAAGCTCCTCGAAGGCATCGGGCTCAAGGTCGTTGAGGCTCGCGACGCCGGAGACCTGCGCAGCCTTCTCCTTCCCGTGCCAGAAGCCCTGGAGATAGGCGTCGGCAGAGCCCTCCGCCACCTTTTCGACAAAAGCGATGGAACCCCGGAAGCGCTCCACGGCCTCTGCTGCCGCCCCCTCGGCATCCCGTGCTCTCTGAAGGGCTTCACTCGCTCGGGCGTTGGCGTCGGCGGCCTGGGCATCGGCCATCTGGGCGATCTCTTCAGCGTTCTCGGCCTGCACCTCGAAATCCTTCGCCTCTTGATACGCCGCGTCGAGTAGATGTCAACAAGCCCTCAGCTCAGCCTCCATCTTCACCAACTCTGCCCCAGCGGCACGGGCGCGCTCTAGGTCGGCCATGCCCTACCGCTTGATCTCCTCTACCTCTTCTTGGAACAGCCCAGGTTCCTCTAGGACTCCTTGGCCTCCCTCTGGGCCACCCCCAGCGCCCTTGGGCCTCCACGGGCCTCCCTTTGGGTCGCCTCCAGCATGCCCTCAACCTCTCTCTGGGCGGCCTCCAGCGCGCGTTCGGCTTCCTCGGCCCGGGTTACAACGGCTAAGGTCACATGATGGGCACGGTCGCTCCGGAGGGCGGCGTCCCTCAGGGCTAGCAGGGAATTCACTGCATGCACAGGGAAAAGCCTCCGTCAGCAAAAGAAAAAATGGTGAAGGAATGAATGTTGATTGATGGAGAGAGGAAGGCACTTACCCACAAATGTGCCGCGAAGGCGTCTTGGAGGGTGGTGGAGGCATCCAGCCGGCTGAACTCCGTCTAGAGCTCTGGCAGGCCGACGCCAGTCAGCAGCCGCTCCACCATGTGGCCATTGTATGTGAGGGTCGCTCGGGATGAGGTCGCCTCGGTCCTTCCCCACCCAACGGAACTGGCCAGGGTCGGGGGCTCAGATGTCGCCCCAGTAGCCGGTGGCGCTCCTTCACGGCCCTCACCGTTCGTGGAGTCCTCGGTGGCCGCCTCAGTTGCCATCGGCATGCCCCCGCTCGCGGCGGCCTCTTTCGGAGTTGGCGCAGCTGCAGGGTGGACCAACTCCGCGCCCAAGATGGTTGACTCTGCGCTCGGATGGACTGTCGTGGATTTCGGCTCCTCCGAAGGCATGTCGGAGGTGAGGTCTATGGGCGGGACGGCCGACGGGATGGTCGGTGGAGCAGTCGGCGGGACTGTAGGTGGAGAGGTCGGTGGGGCAGCCTCCTCGCCCGCCTGCTGGTCGTCGGAAGGGGGAGCAGGGGATTGAGGCCGAGGCCTCTTCTTCGACCTCTTCTTCGATCCCCCTGCCTCGTCGGCGGGCCTCCGTCTCTTTATAACTGCCCTCATCAGCATGTCGGTCGGCAGTATCATGTCTGCACGAATCAGAGCCGGTGTTATTATTAAAAAAAAAGAAAAAATGGGATGAGGAAAGGTCTTCGTGGCCGCTCACCACTGCTCAGAAGGATGCCGACGAGTCGGAGATTCTCCTCCGACAGGAGCTGGTTGCAGGAGGGGACCACTGCGGTAAGCAACTGCCGAATGTCTCCTTGTCCCTCGGGACCATCGTCAAGTTTTTGTTTGGCCCAATGTCCGGGTCCTCCCAAATCGACCTTACCCCCTCAAGGTCAGCAAAGAAAATCAGGTCTTCCATCCTTTGACAGACATGGGGAGACCCAACCGGAGGGCTCGGCCGGGTTTAGGCTGGAACAACCATCAGCCCGACTGATGACGAAGGGTATAAAGGAGCGAAAGAGGAAAACCCTAGCCTCTATACCTTGGAGGTGGCACAACACGAGGAAGTCGCTGATGGTATGAATGGAATTCGGGACCAACTGCATGGGCGCTAAAAGAATACATATCGAGAAGATTGGTGATGAAGGGATGGAGAGGCAGTCGGAGGCCCGCCTTGAGGAAAGCCTCGTACATGGCGACTCTATCGGATCGGAAGGAGGTCACTCTATCGTCGGGGGTAGGGACGAACAACCGGACACTGGCCGGGATCCCATACCGGGCCCTAAGGTTCGCTAATGTCTGGCCGGTCATGGTGGAAGCAGACCCTTTCGGGGATTCCCCTCTAACCCTAGGTGGGTGACCAGCGGCGCTCGGGCGACCCGCCGTTGGGATAGAGGGACACGGTCTTTAGAGGATGGAAAAGGAGAAGAATACCACGTAGGTGTGGGGGATGGAGAGGCCCGAAGCCGCGAAGAAGAAAAGCGGTCTTCGAAAGGTGCAGCAAAAGACCAAGAGGGGGAGGAAGCCATGAAGAAAGGAGCAGTGAAGAGTCGAAAGGACTGACCTAGACGAAGAAGGGGGGACGGCAAGGTCCAAGGACTTGGGCGAGGTTTAGGCTTGGGAAGGAAGAAGAAGATCGTGGGGGCATGAGCAATTGCTCGACGCATGGAACGCGAGGTCTGCAGCCAATGAAGGGACATCGATAATGTCGGCACAATGATGGCTATAATGGCGGTGGCATTTCCATGAGTTTCGAAAGGGCTTCTTCATTTCAAAAAGGATCCTTTCAGATCTGATGGTAAGGATCAATAGGAGCAGTGGCGTTACGATGCCCCATACCCATCGGCATTGAGGCGTCCCCACCCCCGAGGACACGTCTTTCCACGACCGATGGCGCATAGAGATCAGCCACTCGGTAAGTTTGCACCCCTTTTACCGGGCGGGGGGCAGACTCACACCATCTCAGAGATGGGGAGGCATCTGATGTGGCTGATCAAGCCACGTTTGGGGTTAATGGATCGAGTAGCTGACGGAGCCTCGGCCTTGGACTCCAAGGACCCCCTCAATCTCGGACTCCAGGTCCCCTTCGGCCTCGGACTCCAAGGTCCCCCTCGGCCTCAGACTCAGGTTCCCCTCGGCCTCGGACTCTAAGGTCCCCCTCGGCCTCGGACTCCAAATCCCCTTCGGCCTCGGACTCAGGTTCCCTTCGGCCTCGGACTCCAGGTTCCCTTCGGCCTCGGACTCCAGGGTTCCCTTCGGCCTCGGACCCCAGGGCTCCCTCGGCCTTGAGCCTCAGAGTCCCTCTCTCGACCTCGATACCGGACACTACCACGTGGCCCACTAATCACCTACAGCCGCCACGTGGCTCACTAATCACCTGCAACCGCGCGTGCCACTACCCGTTACGGCGCATGCCTGACATGACTAGGCATACTTACCGCATATGGTGCCGCGTCTGTCAGGGGGCTGGCAAGCAGGGCCACCTCTGACATGCTCAGTGATTGTTGCGACCTGTCCCTGCCAGTTTTGCCGCCTGCCTGCAACTAGACAAAAACATCTCGAGATCGACAACCTTCCAAAAGCGGGTAAAGGGGACTCTCGGACAGGTATAAAAACTTTCGCTCATAATGAGAGAGGGCATCGGATCTGAACTTCAAGTTTTTTTTAGCTAAAATTCTTTTTAGCTCTTTTTTCTTCACTGTTTCCCAAGTTGCTCACTTGAGCGTCGGAGGGTTCCCACCGGTGCAACCAGTCCCTGGAGACTTTCTTGCAGGAATCCCGTCGAGGAGGCGTTAGAAGATTCCCCAATCGTACTCACAATCCTCTGGGATCCTCTTCGTTCCCGACGTTCGAGAAACGTGACTTGGTGGCAACACCAGTATAGTTAATCTAGTCTCATTTGTTCTAAGTTGTCTTTCAGACTTAAATAGTACTCCATTGATGGACTGATGCTTATGGGATGTTGTGTTTGTGAGAATATATGAATAGTTACAAATTATGAAGTCAGAATATCAATACTTTTAAGTAATGAGCCACATTGGTCTAAACATTTCTGCATTTTATGATTGTCCAAAGGTGTCATCAATGTTTGCTTTCTTTGGTCAATTGTGTGGTCATGCACCCAGGCAAATCTTAGCACTGGAGATTGTCTTTACTAATTGTGTAATTTTTTGTTATGCATATGTATATTAGCTCTGGGCGGTCAGTATTTTTATGGTACATTATTGAATTAAAAAGGAATGACAACACTTAATTATCTTCTTATTAGCCAGTGTTATTGAGTTGGTCCATTCAATGGTTCGAAATGTCAACATTGTGACAAAAGAATCAAATCCTGTACAAAGAAAAAGGATTGGCTATATTGGTTTTTTAAATCACATCCTGGGATGTTATCTTAAAAGGCTGCTTTGTTTGTAATTATGTGGAACCTTGGACTGATTGTGGGTGTTTAAGGATTATCTGGTCTTCAACATTTATTGCATTTGCCACCAAGATGATTAATAACTTCCTCTTGAGTACTGTTTGTAAGATTACAAACCTTGAAACCTAGTATTTACTAGCGAAACTCCCGATGCAGTGTATCCTCCTGTGATATGCTTCCATCTCTTCTGAATGACATGGACATTTTGCTATAAATTTTATCAGGTGGTCATGACATTTGCATGTTGTATGGTTGGTCAGACATTAACCAATTTACTGTGTCATCAATAGGGGGATGATGATGTAAAGAAACAACAGAGACCATTTCTGACACAGTTCTTCTCACCCATCTTTCTGAAGGTTAGTGTTGTGAGGCCACTAGTACAAGATAAAAGTATATGGACAAAATATGGTTATATGATGCACAGTTTGATATGTTGTTCTCATCTACCACTGCAGGCATTTTCCATTACTTTCTTTGGTGAGTGGGGTGACAAGAGTCAGGTAATCCATGGGTAGATAATTCCTTTAAATCCCAAGTACTAAAGCACTAGACATTATAATTAGCTCTGTCTTTCCTCTCAGATTGCTACCATTGGTTTGGCAGCTGATGAAGACCCATTTGGTGTGGTTCTTGGGGGCATCATGTATGACCTGAACCTCATGTCTTGTTTATGACTGTCCCTTTTATCATAATTGTTATTTACTTTAGCTGAATACTACTGCTTTTCTTGGTTATTATTATTTGAGTGCAGAGCACAAGCATTGTGTACCACAGCAGCTGTTCTTGGGGGCAAGAGCTTGGCATCCCAAATATCTGAGAAGATGGTATGGGATTACCCTTTTAGTTTTTGCCATAATACTTCTTTAAGCAAAAAAGTCAGACATTAATGCTATATTAATCTGCTTGTAGGTTGCACTCTCCAGTGGGGTACTTTTCCTAGTATTTGGGCTCCATTCTGTCCTATCAGGAGTGGGAGAGCCATGATCCTCACCTGCTGTCTTTTTCATGTTCAAATATTAGTCTGGTTGAATACATGCTTTGACTTTTCTATTCATTCCAATTTGGGATGTTATTTGTGCCACTAGGTTTCTATTTTTTATAGAATAGAACAATTCAGTGATATAGATTATCATCCATTATAAGTAGTTCAATACTGTCATAAATTTTACACCTGTTTGCCCATCCCTTTTAAATCCTTTTGTTGTGTTGAGATTTTTTTTATTGATGACTGGAAAGGAAAGGCTGATTTTGTGGCTCCATAGGTGCACTGAGTAAAGAAATGTGGATTCACACAATTCTATGCTTACACTGGGGATTCTGTGAACAATGGATGTACATGGTAGAAGATACAATATGATGCAAATTTTGTTAATCAGAGGAGATTGTGAGAAAGAACACTTCAAAAGATCGGTCTCAGGTAAGACATTCGGTTCTGCTTGCAAAAGATTAGGCTAACTTGTGAACCAGAAATCATAATCTTTCCTTCAAATTGGCAAACGTCCTAATGAGGACATACTTATACAGTCAAGGGATGCCATTAAGAGTGACTTGAAAAGATTGTAGAGAGGATTTTTTTGGGTATAATTTAGAGAAGCAAGTCAAGGGGTTGCTTACAAAATAAACAGAACCAAGTCAATTAACAAAGATACGTAATGACAAAGCAATGTAATGGCTTAGCAAACAAAATGTAACCCAAAGAAGCTTCATTCATGGAGTATGGTAAGGATGTAGTCATCTTGAAATTGGCTTGTCTCTGTAATCCAGTGACTTGAAATTATTGCAGAAAGACTCTAACCACCATAACCACAGAAAAAAAAAGAAAAAGTCGTAAAGGGGCAGTGAATTCGTACATTAGCATACTTATTGAGGTGCTATTATGTTCCTGGTGTAGTTCTTGTTATGTAGATTAATTTTATGAAATATATTATGCAACCTGTTTCATGAGCATTGAATGGTAAAGTATTCCTAGCTCTGAGTTTGGTTTATAGTACTTCCTTCAAAAGGCTATGGTTGTGAAGCCAGGATTTAGGTTAGTTAGAAAATGATGTTTGTGGATATTGCTAGATCTTTGGAAGTTGATGCTTGAAGAGTTTAGAACCAAAAGTGGAGTAGTCGCTGGGATTGGTGTCCTGTCACCAAATGGCCTCAAAACCCTATCAGCTTTTCAGATAAGTGATGAATGTTCTAAGAATCAATCCAAATGAAGGGCACATTTTAGGAGATATCTTTTTGACTAATAAATCCATATTCTCAGAAACACCCTTCTTACTGTTAATAGGCCCCATTGTCTATGTATGCCATGGCATGCCCCACTCTATCATGATATACTTCATTCATGGACTTATTGGTGGTTTCCCTACATTCCTAGCCAAAAGGCATTATTACCAATTCAAGTGTCATGATCAACCCAGAGCATCTTGTGACTGTTTTTGTGGAGATTTTCCTTGTCTAAATAAATTTGGTTGTTTCTAGCATGCCCATCCATAAATGACAGTAACTCATGCTTGGTTGTTCTCTGGAGCAATGAATCCGCTGCAGGCTTAGAGTATTCATGATTAGTGTGTCATTTTCTTCAAAACATGAACTATAATGTCAGCCATTAGTTATACTTGGTCATTCTTAGTGAAACCTGTCTTCACCTCCACCTTCAAAGTTCCCTCAAGTGTCATATGTCTTGATGGATGCTTGTATGGCTAGAATTCCTCCTTTATTACAACTCAGACATTTAATAGAGATGCTCAATGGTTGCTATAGTTTAATAAATTTTCAAACAAACTTTGAAAAGTTCTGTCAACTATACTTTGAATACTGAATCAATCAGACAATTTTTGCAAGTGACCTGCTGTCTAGTTTGATGCTTAGATTGACTTCTGAAGTTCTAATAGAAAATCATGCACTTCAGCATTTAAATCATCCACCTTTTCTGGGACTAATTTGAAGTCTGTCAACTTAATTTCTTTTGGCGCATCATCATCAATCTCACATCCTATTCAACTAGCTCCAGACCATAAATCAACAAACTTTCAAAATGTTTCACAACCTCCATTCATGATTGGTTTTTTGATTCAGAACATAACATAGCTTGCTTCATTTTCTTCCTTCTAGCAAGCTCATATTGACTACCCTTGATGATTCCTCATAAATCCATTGTATCCCATTCCATGGCATATGCAAGTTATTTGATATAGGCCTCTATTTGTTGATTATAATATTCATACCTATAAAATGTATTTTCCTGATACCTTTATCACTGTATCTTACCTCATCCAGATTAGCGTGATTTGAAAAACTAGAAATTGACATTTGAAATGCATGTGAGAGAGAATATGAGCAGCTTCATTAAAAAGGAAAAAAGAAAACGATTAATTTGCCAAAGAAATTTGAGATTTATACATATAAAATATAGTTTTCTTTTGGAAACAAAGAAAATATGGATAGGTATGATAGAGACCAACTGGACAAGATATTTGAGTTCATAATCCATATTTGTTAAGAGCATTTTTTTTATTTTAAGAAATGAAAGTTGAATGGAATTTATGGATTGAAAATTGGTAATTCCATTGAGATTCCCTGGAAATAAGATTTGGGAGAACCTAGTTTACTATGGAGCTTTCTTCTTGTTACAGAGAGAAAGTATGGATGAATGTAACTGAAAAAAAAAGGAAGATGGTCATTATGTATTTTTTATGCTTTCTATCCATGTCACCTAAGGTCTTTGCATCTTTTTTTTTTTTTTTTTTTATACTACCTCCAACATAAATTAAAGTACTTCTCCTTGCTGAAATATCTTAGATACTTATCTTACATTTCCACATTATTTTAATCTTTTTGTTATTAATGTATTCTTAGTTTATGTGATTCCTATAAACCCTCTAATATTCATTTCTTTTTTTTTTTTCTAATTTTATCACATGTGTATCTTAACATTCTTGTTTTTACTAAACTCATTGTTATCTTTTCATTTCTTAACACATGTCTAATATATTCATTTCTTAACATCCCTAACCTGTGAAACAATTGTTATCTCTCTGGTTGGAGACCTGCTCAATCACCATGGCAACATTAAAATTTTGTTAGAATTAAGTTTTGTTATATATGTATATATAAAACCTATTCACATTATAAAATATACCCATTTGAAATATATTTTAATATTTTATATTTTAATATTTTTTATAAAAAGAATCCTTTTTCCTTGATAAAAAAGGAAAATGAATAAATTCATATTAATCTATATGATTTTTCAAAACTATTTTATTTAAAATATTTGAAAGTCTTAATAACTTCAATATATTCCTATATTTCTATATAGTTTGTCACTTGCAATTCTTTTAACTATCAATAATTTCATTTATGGTGCAATCAAATAGTTATGTGCTTTTAATATATATTTTTAATAATTTTATATTTATATTTTATTTACATAATATATATTTTTAATATAAAGTTTAGTCAGATCAGAAGACTCTTAGTCAAATAGGTAGGAAAAACAAAAGGTGCTTTTGACTTAATTGGTTGAAAAAGAAAAAAGATAGACTATGAACTAGTAGAATTAGTACCTAACAATTTATCATAATGAATGGCAAAGATTTATTTCCAATCATTTAAAAAAAAATACCAAAGAAATGTCATGGTTTCCGTGATATTCATTAATTTATCATTTATTTAGAGAAAAATCTTATTTCTCAATATCTTTTAAAGTTATTGTGAAAATATCACGGATTCTATGGTTTTCGACAATATAGGATAAAGTATTATTTTTTATCATTTTGAAAAATGCCACTAAAATAATTTGATGGACTTTATGATTTCTTGCAGTGTTTGTAATGTGTTTCGAATGTTATGCTACCTCAAATACATTATCTTCTACCATTCCTCTCCACAAATAATCTAGGTGGATCATCAAATTTGATGTGGATCACTTTAACCACTACGCAGAAACTGAATAGCATCCAAAAATAAGATCTGAATTACATATCAAACCCCAAAGGCCATAACTTGCTTGTTTGATGCCCAATAAAGGTATTTTTTTTTTAGAAATCAGTTAACTTAAATATGTAGCATACGAAATAATTAAGGTTAAATTTTATTGTTCAGACCTTGAGATAGGTCAGTTAGATTTCAATTTTCCTTTCAAGAAAGATTTTGTTCGGACAAATTTCACAATTCAAGGCCAAAGCAACCGGAAGCAAAGTTGATAAAGGAGTTGTGATCTATTCCTTGTAAAATATTACCTTTTTTTTATCTAGTCATATCTATTATAAGAAAACTATAATCTATTCAAACTAGAATAGAAATCCCAACCCAAATTATGCAAGGGGGGACCATACTGGTATAAGTGGATGCTTTGTAACTTGTTTTGAAAGAGCATTAATGAAAGAAAAGAAACCCTCAACCTTACTAAACCTCTTCTTGAGAGACCAGAGTTAAGCAGGCTGGAGAAAATCTTTCCTTCTCTCTTTGATTGGCGTTCCCCTTTTTAAGCTCGGCAGTTCTGGTTCTCCACAGAAATTACCTGTTCTCTTACTCTCATGCTTGCCCTATCAAATCCTTATTCTGAGCTTACACTTCTTTCCATCTGCAAGCTGATTGTTTTCTTGTAATCTTCTTTTAATTTTTTTTGGAGGTGATAAAGCAACACTTGCTCAACATTATGACAAACTTGTTGAGATGAACCCCTGATATATAACACTGATCCCCGTCCAAAAAAAGCTTCAAAGCACCCATCTAATTTCAGACCAATTAGCCCACTGAACAGTTTCTTTAAACATCATGAGAATGACCCTTGCCAACAGTTTGATACCTCAACCTTTCACCTTGATCGAACAAACTCAGTCATCATTCTTAAGTGGCAGAATCATTATGGATTGTTGTCTCAGTGCATATCAGGTGTAAAAGGGGTAACATGCATATTGGATTTTAGAAAAACTTTTGACAAAATTATATGCGACTTCTGGATGCTATGTTTGAAGAAGAAGGGGTTAGTACGTAGATTTTTAGGATGGATCTCCAATCCTTTCCATTCTAGTAGTAGCAGATATCCTCACCACGGTGATGAATTTGACAAGAAAGGAAGGCCTGATAAGAGTGAGACCAAATAAAAAAAAAGGGTGGATTCAAAGGATTACACTTTGTAGATGATACTATTCTATTCTGTGAGGCAACGGAATTTCAAGTAGCCATTATATAAAACCCATAATCATAGTATTTCAGCTTGCTTCTGGCCTGAAAATAAAATTTTCTTTTTTGAAGGGACTGAAAATAAATTTCTCCAAGAGTTTTTTGGTCTACAATGGTGAAAAAGAGACTTGTAGGCGTTCTAGGTTGCAACCCAAGCTCTTTTTCTATCACCTACACAGGCCGGCCTTTTGACTCCTCAGAATTTTACTAGTTTTGGGTTGGCAGCCCTTGCTAGATAAATTTGAGGCTAAGCTTTCAAGATTGAAAAGTGCTTCCCTATCATTTTGCAGTAGATTGACCCTTTTGAATTCACTTTTATCAGCCCTACCAACTTATTTCATGTCAATCTTTTTACTACCTTATTGGCTTATAAAGATCAATAGAATCCAGAAAACTTTCTTGTGGCATAGGCAGCCATTATCCTACCCTTTTCAGTCCTGTTGAATTGGCTAGCAGTTTATAACACTGAAAGGAGGAGGGTTTGGAACCATCAATTTGGCTAATTTCAATGGGAATTGCTGGCCAAACGGGGATGGTGTTTACAATGAGAAGCAGGAAAACCTTGGGCAACAATTGTCTCTTCAGCTTATTATAATAGAAACAGTTAAAGCTATTATATTGAATGTTGACTTAGTCCTGAATAGAGTAGAGTGGAGGAAGCGAATTCATGTAGCCAACCCATGTAGTTGGGAAAAGGCTTAGATGAGTTGAGTTGAGTTAAAGCTATTATAGATATAAATCCATCAAGAAGGATTCACCAATATGGTGAAACATCTGGAAGACCCTCAACCTCTTTTGGATTAGTCTCTCTCTCTCTCTCTGGGACATGGATATGACATTCTCTTCTGGAAGGATAAATGGATGGATGATCATTCATTATCGACTTTATTCCCCAAGTTTTTCTCTTTTTTGATTGAGAAAGAACCTTGGGTCTTAGTCCACTGAATGGACAACTTCATTGTTCTGCTCTATCTTACAGCTGCATTGTCCTGCTCTATCTCCATTATCCTGCCATAACAAACACTGTATTAACTGAAGTAAGGAACCTAGCTAACATTCTTCACCAGGTCAGGCAGAAATATTATGTTGAGGTGGTCAGGAAACAAGATCTACATGGCCAGATCCTTTTACAGACTCATCAACAATGGATGAGTCTTCTACCTCATTGCACCTAGTCTCTGGAAAACCACAGAACCTAAGAATTTTAAAATTTGTGTGTAGTTAGACATAGAAAACAAACTTAATGGGAAAGTCTGGAGAGATATATATTGCTGTCCTTTCTGCAAAGAGGGACATTGGAACATTGATCATATCCATCCCTACGAAAATTCTAGCTTTGATGATTGGAATACCGTGGTGTGGTAGAATCAACCTAAAGTTCCTTTTAGACCGACTGGAGGCTAAAGTGCATTAGCCATCTATTGCTTTCTTGGGATTCTGTAGTCTTTGTCTCAAATGTTGGAGCTTATGGAGCAATTAAGCATTTTCAAACAAGGAAGTTGCTTCAGTAAAGATGCTATGCAAGGCAGTCTAACACTTTCAATCTTTCAAAAGCCGTGGTGATGGAAGGGGCTTTAAACAGTTTCTCAAATCTTTGAAGCTTGGTGGAGCTTTGCTCCTTTTCTGTTTGTGTACATGTAAAGAGAGACGGAGAGGAAAGAAGGGAGTAGATTTGGCTACATTCAGATGTAGTCATATTTAGGATCTAATCATCTTTTTCATCCTTAAATCTACATGGATTCTAGAGTCATCCCATTTTTTTACTTTTTCTATATTTGAGATTCGTAAACTATGTGGATCTAAGGGTAAGAGAGATCACTGGATTCAGACTTCATTACATTCAAATATAGCCAAGTTCAAAATCCGATAAACTTTCTCACCTTTGCATCCACATGGATCTTGAAGCCATCTTATCTTTTTCATCTTTTTATCTTTGGGATCCGTGAACTGTGTGAATTCAAGAATGGGGAAGGTGATCGAATTGAGGCTTGGCTACATTTGAATATCGCCAAGTCTAGATCCGGTCATCTCCCCATCCTTGGATTCATAAAGTTCACGAATTCCAAATATGAAAAAAGTAAAAAATATGGGATGGCTCCCTAATGGTGAGAAAGATAATTGAATTTTAAACCTGGCTATATATATATATATATATATATATATATATATATATATATATATATATCCCCTTCTATTTTTCAGATATGGAATAAAAGAAGCACAAGTGTAATTTTTCAGATATGGAATAAAAGAAGCACAAGTGTAATTCCATCCAAAAGTTTGATAATATTTTTTTTATATTCTTTTTTTGAGAAATTATTAGTTTTATATTCTAGACTAGATCAAATTTATATTAATTAGTTGGTGGCTTAATAACAGCTACAAAGTTTTATAATGTTATACCTAATCAAGTTATACAATTTCATTTTATATCATTAATATAACATATCAAATTTTCTTTCATTTTCATATGAATAAGAATGGCCATTCCTCCCACCTAAAATTGGAATCCCAATTCTTTTTATTTTTAAAAGAGAAATAGTTTCAAACTTTTTGACAAATCAAACATTGGAACAAGGCCAAAGCTAGAATTTCCATTCTATTTCAGCCTTCAAGTGCATCATGGTTGGTGCAATGAATTTACCTAACAACTTGCCGAATGTCACAACCCATTCATTATATTAATGAAAAATATTTGAAATGATAGCCTGGATACTTGCAGAGAATCACTGCACAGTGCACTGACACAATGACATGGGTTTTTTTATTAGCCAACCAGATCTTCATCATGGGAAAGCAGCATTATGAACTCAACATCAATTGAGATGGAGAACTTAAGTATGTTTCAATGTTGAGTAGGACTATAGGAAGATAAGCTCTTCTAACCACCAGATGGGCCATGCTTTATGCTGCAAAGCCCACATCCATAGGCTTGAAACCAAACATCCTACTGGACTAGCTCTAGGTACTTGAAACAAAGTATCCTGGTCCCCTTTGATAGCAACAACCCATCAAACATCAGCCACCATGATATCAGAGTGAAGATATATTATATATCCAGGTTGGTCGAACCTCTAATAGTTCAGATCAAAGCTAAAACTCTTTTGTAGTCTGACTTCATGATTAGGTAGGACTCAAGCCAGAAACTTGTGCAAAATGGAGGCATATAATGTTGTATTATAAGAGACAATCAAACCCAATGACCCAATATATTAAAGTTGTTGGTGAACCTAAGTTTTGCATTAAGGATAATGCTATGGAATTATCTAATATTTGAAAGAAAGTCACAGCCGATTCATTTTGTTCTCTCAAATATTTTGAAGTGATGACTGAGGGTGTGTGTAATAAAGCAATTATCCTGTAATGCCAATGATTTCATATATTACAGACAATTCCTTCTCTGTTTTTCTTTTATTGGTGACAGCCAAGGTAATTACATCCTCCTAGAGAGTATGCAACCCTGATCATGGCTGGAAGGACGCAGTGTGAACTCTATATATCAAGTAAGACACTGAACTTTGGATATGTTTGACATCAAGTAGGGGCTGATGGCTGTCTCTGAAGGCAGAAGATAAGCACTTGTAACCACCAGATGGCCCACATCCAATGGCCTGAAAGGAAACTGACATCCTATGGAGCTAGCTTCAGGTGCTTGGAATCATCCATTCTGATCCCTTTGATAGCTTCAACCAAAGACATCAGACAAGACCTAGCATGATACAAGAGCAAAAGCATGTTCTGCCGAGCAAAAGTTGGTCGGCCTTCCAATAATTCTGATCACTGTCTTTTTAGTAGCTCTTAGTAGCTCATGTCCAGCTTGAGCAAAGCACTACTAGATATTAAATTAGATAATAATCCTGAAGCTTCACACCCAACAAAAATTCAGCAAGGATTCTTCAGGCTAGAGACTTTGTGCATAGAGAAGCATCTCCAGCCTGACAACTGAACCAAAAAGCAGCATTGAATTGGTGTGAAAGGAAAGGAGTTGGTATCACGTCAGCTGTGGATTTATGAAAGGGTTTTTTTTTTCTTTTCTTTTCTTTTCCTTTTCTTATCCTTAAAAAAGACTAAGAGAAAGGCTGCATGTGTCTGGACAAAGACTGGTGGAACCAAGATGGTGATTGCTGGCCCCAAAGCTCCCAAAGTTCAGACTGAGCACCATGAATTCCCTCAAAAGTATATGACCAGAAACTAAACTGAAGCTATTTGCGTTAATGGGAGAACAATATGGAGGAGTCTTTCATTGTTGTGATTGCCAGCAGTGGAGGTGACGTTATTATAATAAAATGCAAAAGTTTTTAGTACTGGTTTGTTCAACTAAAACTCTTCCAAGTCTACTTTTCTCTTAGACAACAAATCTAGGACATGCAAAGACTACTACCAAGAAGGAGATGGAGTTACAATTATTTTTCTTTCCAACAAATTTGGCAAACATGTGAACCCGTTTGCCTATGGTACAAGGAATAAAAAGAAGTCAAAGATGGAATAATTTTGGAAAGAAACTTAGACCAGTGTCATTTCATTCATGACAGTTACAATTGAACTCAAAAATTGGATGGTTTTTGGATTCTTGCGGTAGCACATGCATGAGTGGGAAGCACTGAGATGCCTATGATTTGACATCACTACGTGTAAATTCTACTGAAAGAACTCGGATGCATGTCTGCATTCATAGGGTATCAGTATATGGTTTCATGATTGACTTTATTTTATTATAATCTTTCATTCTTTATCTGGATCTGAGACTGGCAATGCTGGTGGGGACTCATGTTTTGTGTACAGAGATGGTGTGAGAAAATGAATGAAAAAAAATGTATATAGCTGATTTTAATTAATTAATTTAGAATTAAGATGTTTGTATTCCAAGTTATATTGTTCATTAGCATTCTCTTTCGAGAAGAGAAACAGTGGTAAAGACAAGATCTTTAGTAAGGAAAGCAGTTGCTTAATTTTATAAATTTTTTTGTTTAAGAAAGAATAATTGCTTTACGAATCTTTAAATATTCATAACAGGTTTTAAGCTTCAATAGAATCTTTCAAATTTTGAAAAAGAGCAGCTGCCTACGTACTCTCGGTGTACATATGAATTCATCATCGAAGAGAAAAGAGCTGAAGGATCGAGGAAAGGCTCTGGTAGTCATTACTTTATTAGACCACAATGCAATAAATTTGATTAATGCTAAGCAACAACACCCTAGAAGGTTGAGCAGAGTCACGGACCATGCAGGCATAACAAATGGCATGTGAGTGATGGAGATGGAGGTGGGTCTCACCAACTTTACCCAAGGGGTTCAATCAAGACAGAGAGATGCAGACATGGGTTGAGGTGGAGTCTAGCTGGAAGAGAATTGAGACTCTCCAAAATATCGTGAATTCCTTCTGCTTCCACGCCATCCCATCATTTCACCTCATCCTGACGTCCCTGGGGACATCCAAGGATATGTTTAAGCGTTCATGCATTTGGACAAGCACCTAACGTACCTAAAACTACGTCCTAGTCAATGGCTGCATGATTAGCAGCCTGGAAAAGTGAAAATATATATGATCATGCTTTCCCATTATCCTGCCATCGTCCAAAGAAAACGTGAGATACGTGCGCCCAAAAGATATGTAGTCGGTAATTTCGTCGAATAGTTTTACCCATCCACTTCAAATGTCCAATTTTGCACGACATTTATGCAGCAACAATGACAATAAAAATCATTTTTATCCATTTTATTCTTAATAAGATATTAAAAAAATTTAAATTATTTATCATTTTTTTCTATGTAATTTTTAATCTATTTTTACTTTTTTTAAATGTATATTAAATTACTTCTTTTTTGTAATTTAAGCAGTTGAATATATATATATATATATATATATATATATTAGTTAATTATTTTTTCCTTAATTTATTCTTAATTGATTATCTTTTTTTTTTTGATTTCATATTGTATCTTTTATTGTATTACTTTACATTTATATCATCATTCTGAACGAACGAATTCTTTTTCTGACAGTGCACAGAGATTCCTGGGGTGGGGACCATGCATGAATATGATGGCAAAGCATGCAAGCGGATGGAGGCTTTCAACGCCAAATTTAAAAACTATAAAGACCGTCAGTCCCACCGAGGCTTTCAACGGGATGGGCGTGGTGGTGGTGGGGGGAGGTCATCCATCCATATCCATATCCATCCATCGAAGCATCGAAGACAACACAACACATGCGAGGTGACAAGTTGAGCGAAAACGACGCAACCACTAAAAAAGAAAAGGCGTCGTTGGGGTTGGGGCGTGGATCGCTGCCGGACGGGGCCGGCCTCTGTTTTCGGTTTCAGGTGCGTGCGGGCAGGGGCGATGCCCGCCACCAGCCATTGTCGGGTCGGCTAAGGAAGGGACAGGGATATGGCTTTTCTGATCGATTAGCCCGCCAGCCCGCCCCACCCTCCACCGAGGCCGAGGCCGAGGCCAAGGCCTTCGTTCCCTCACGCCAATGAGATCGCGAGTGGAAGGCAGGCAGGCAGGCAGGCAGGCATCCGATCCCATCCCATCCCACCCCCACGTACACCCAAGAGATTGGAGGGGATCGTCTGGGTTGGCCGGTGGATGGATGGCTACCGCCACCTTGCTCCTTTCCTCCTGTGCTTTCTTTGTACTTTATCTCTTTATTATTTTCCCACGGCCACCTTCTCCTTGGTTTGGATGCCCGGTCCACTTAAATCATCATCAAATGAAACGTCCCATCTTTGGCATGTTAAGAAGGACTGTTTATATATATATATATATATATGTATGCTTCTGCCATTAGATTAGATTATTTGGTTTGGTTGTTAGCACCGGATCGAAAGATTCAGCTGCGCGCAGTACTGGTCTTGGATTGTGATTTCATATACCTCGCTCGCTTTTAGCGGACATCAGGTTCGATCTGTGCTCATCAGTTTGAGCCGTCGTCTTCTTCTTCGTTTGGTTGGTTGATCAGTGTTAGACCCACCAAAAACAAGGTGTTGTGCGCGCTCCATGTGCGATCCTTGTCTTCCTTTTTAATGTCATTTTCTCATCAGAAAATGGGTTTTAAGTGGTCCCAATGGGGGGGATTGATTTCCCCCTCGCCCCCATCTAATCCGGCTAGCTAGTGGGTATAATATGTGTGGTTCACATTGGGTTATTAGGGTACCGTTTTCAAGGGTCACACACCTATGAGATAAAAGGCCCCACCTCGAACAGCTACTGTGATAATTAATTTGCCCTAAGCTATTTAAGAAAATTGTTGCTCAATAATTGAGTGAGGCCAATATATATATATAGCTGCACCCAAATTAGGCTGAAGTCAATGTAATTATTCATGTTTCACTCAAGATTCTGCTCAAATCCATTAGCTTGGTTGCAATGTTAGTGTACGTAAGAGTTAAACTTGGATTCCTTGAGCTTGACTCAATTAAAAACAAATAAACAACATAAATAAATAGGATTTAATAAGATTTATATTTTTGTTTTATAAAATAATACAACTTAAAATATAAAATAGATATAAAACCAATACGATTTACGTATTAAAATTTTTTATTCTAATAGAATATGGAGATATATATATAATGGTGAGAATTAACTCAGAGTAGTATGTATTCATGGGGCGGGCCGAAGCTCTATCTCTTAAACTAGTTATTTGGGAGCAACCTTAATTTGGCTTGAGATTAAATGGTAGTTCAAGGTTGATTTGATAAAAGGATAAATTGAGCTTGAGCTCAGCTTGATCGCTTGGAGCTTAACATGTTTATACCCTTCCTTAGGTGGTCAACTACATTGGACCACATCTTCTCTCTTTTTCTTCAAATACTCCTCGCATCTTTATAATTTGGCTCAGCTCTTTTTTATTCAATAAGAAGATGAAGAGAAGTGTTGCAACTAAAATGTATGAGTTCATTAATCTTTCAAGTGAACCCTTGGAAGTTAAATCTTGAATATCCTAGCTTAATAATGAATTAATTTTAAAAATTATATAACATGTATGTTAGATTTTTAGACAAAATTAAACTAGAGGGGTCAATAATTATAGAGAAATATTATGTGGAAGATGAAGTTAGAAAGTACAAATGGTAATGGGGAGGGTTGGGGATATGGAGCTACTTTCTACTTCCATCCCCATCACTATTTTGACCCTACACCCCCTCCTCTTCCGATCACATTCTTATGGAGATTTCCGTATTTATCTTTGCTAAACTTATTATTAATAAAGTCCTTATCCTTATTTTCACAGGAGTTTCTATCCTCACAGGGACCCCATCCCTATCAATTCCATTTTTATGATTCAAATATTTATTTTAATTTTGACTCTTACTTAATATATTTTAAAATAAAATAAAATAAAATATTAGTGAATATAAAGAGAATTAAAAGTAAAATAAAATAATCGATGCTTCTTTACTAAAAGATGCATCAATTGTGATAGGGAAAAGTCTTTGTACACCGCCCTAGTACAGCAAGTCCTACGTGGGCTGTACCGTCTCTCCTGATTGGTCCACGTGGATCCTACATGGCTGACATGCCGGACGATATAGCTCTGCTATGATGTTACGTTCTGATCGTGACGGCCATGAAAAGTGCTTCGCCTTTTTTTTAAATTAACGTGCAGACGAAAATGCCCTTTCCCTCCAGCCTACTTCTACCGTCATTTTTTCTTGGATTTCATCTGTGCAAGAAAAACTCTTTCTTCCCCCTCGCTCTGGCTTTCGGATGCTAAGGAATCAGTCAAAGGTTTGAGCACGATCCTACGCCCTCGCTCTGAGAGTCCGGTCGAAAGAAAATATTTCAGCTTCGAGACTGGAATACCTGGCTACTGAAGTCTTTGTACAAAAACTTCTGGAGGAAATGTCATCCACAACACGAAACATTCTTTCGTTATGAGGTTGTTGTGGTTTATAAGCTTGACGATAAAAAACTCTTTCTGATTGTAAAACATTCTTCTTGTGGATGATGGTGCCACGGAGCGGGAGTCTGGGGTTGAGGTTGTGGTTTATGAGCTTGACGATGGCTTTCAGGATCTCCTACCAGATAAGATAGCGAGTAGAAGTAGGGTGTCAACTATAGTGTCGTGGGTTTTGAACTAGGGTGTCGTGGGTTTTCTAACTATGGTGTCTATAGATTTTGAACTAATGCTTTGTCTTAACGTTTTCTGAATGGGTGTTGTAGGTTTTGAACTAGAGTGTCGTGGCTTTTGAACTAGGGTGTCGTGGGTTTTGAACTAATGCTTTGGTGTGTCGTATTTTGGGTGTCGTCTAGAACTAAGCCGAACTAATGCTCCCTAGGGTATCCTTCGTGGGTCTCAACCGATGCTAACGAGACACTCATCATGCTTCAGCGAGTATGAGCAATATACCACACTCCGACTGGAACTTATGAGTTCCACTTATCTCAGGGACGCTACACCTTAGCCTCGTCAAGATCACTAAAGACCCCCAAGGAGGATGGTCCGTTTGGTAAGGCTCACATGATAAGAGCGAATGGCAGCAAATACAAAAGTTACTAAAATTTATTTTTATTCATCACACAAAGAAAAGATAAAAAGAAAAGAAAAAAAAAGTACAGGAGCCCTCACTGGGGCTTGTCATCTTCTCCGAGCGCTGCCGAGCTCCCCCCACGCTGCGGGGCTAACTCGGCAATCTTCCGCTGGAGGGATGCTACTTGCCCCTCCAGCCAGCTGTTGGCCCGACGTAAGAGCTCGATCTCTCTCATTGAAACGGCCAGGTATTGCTCGGCCGCCTTTCAGAGTTGCTCGCAGTTTGCGAGTGATGGCGCGAAGACCTCCGCATCGACGGTGACCGTTGTGCAGCGGCTCCCATGGGGGCCAGTCGATCGCCCCTTGCCTCCAGAAGCCATTTCAGTATCCAAAATTTTTTGAAGATCAGCTGAAAAGGTGATTAACGATGGCATTCCCCCATCCATATTTAAACTACTCCTGGCGGGTTTTTGATTGCCCGAGCCTTCAGCTCCGCGCCCCTATCATGGAAACTCGCCACGTGCCACCATCTCAGTGGGCGATCACAGGAAACGAAAGGTTGCGCCCCCTCATGAACATAAACCATTACTGAAGAAAGTGTGGGAAAACCAAATACTATGACACCCTAGTACCAATGCTTTGCAACACCCTAGCACCAATGCTACGACACCCGTGCTTAAAACTGACCATGGAGAGAATCCCCGCGACACCCCAGGAGGAATTCGCCCCCTCGTGAACAGAAACAATTACTGAAGAGAGTGTGGGGAAGCCATATACTGCGACACCCTAGTACCAATGCTTCGCGACACCCCAGTTGAATTCGGCCAAAAATTCTTCGCGACACCCCAGTTGAAATCTCACGACACCCTAGCTTTAAGGCGACGACACCTGTGCTTATAACTGACCACGGAGAGAATCCCCGTGACACCCCAGGATGAATTCGCCCCCCTCGTGAACAAAACCATTACTGAAGAGAGTGTGGGGAAGCCAAATACTGTGACATCCTAGTACCAATGCTTCGCGACATCCCAGTTGAATTCTGTTGAAATCTCACGATACCCTAGCTTTCAACGACATGCGCTTAAACTGACCAAGAGAATCTCCGCGATAGTTGACTCACAACTAGGCATGCTTGACCACGTTGACACCCCAGTTGACACCCTTGTTACATGGAAAGAAAAGGTGTTCAGTGACACACTAGTAACTCAGCTCCATCTTTTCGAGAAAAGTTGCAAAACAGTTCCTACACAGTGTGATGTGATCAAGTGTCCTTTCATATTTCAGGTCGGCAGACCAGAAGCTGCAAAGCCACTGGTGTCCTAAATTTCTTCCATAGTTCTTTCTTCCATCTACTTCATTCATGGAGATAAGTGCTTTCGTTTGTGGATGAAGACCGCGAATGGTGGAACTTTCTTCATTCGAATGAGGATGCGGCTCCTTCACATATTTCATATCTACATGTGCTGACAAGTATGTCTTATGTCTTACCCCCTGAGTTGATGTTCGTGAAGGCTTCCCAGATTTAAGAATAGTTGCAGGCCGGCCATATACGTTCAGAAGGTTTGGAAGATGGGGTTCACTAGACGGCATACAAAACTTATTCGAAGGACCCCATTTGGTGCCTTCGTCGACATGCAGACGTTCACAGTCGACGGGGGACTGCTAGCAGACATCATAAGATGTCACAATGGAGGCGACGAGTTCATTTTTTGCGGAAAGCCAGTTTTATTCAGTGCCGATGAAGTCGCACTCATTCTGGGTCTTTCAGCTCATGGGAAGAAGATCGATACGTCCAGCCAATTATTCAATGGAAGGTTGTTCAGACGTTTTGGCCAGGGTTTAGATCTTTGTCAAAAAGGTTTGGAGAAGTTAATATTTCAACTCCGATCATCTAAGGCACAGGAGGATGTCGAGGACACCGTCTGACTTTGGATCGCCTACATGTTGGTCATGTTTTGGCTCCAAAGTCTAATCAGAGATGTCCACGGTATCTCATCCAGTACTTAATGACTTAAGTCAACTGGATAGCATCGACTGGGCTTCGGCATTGAAGGAGTTGATTGTTTTGGCTCTCCCAGAAATAGCTGCTTGCTTGCGTTCCGAGGAGCCGGTCCACTCAAAGAATACAAAAAAAGTTAGGAGCAGCCTACCCTGTTCGGATGCTCGGCAGCACTTGTGGTAAGGATTATTGAGATGCAGAAATAGTGTTCTTAGTATAATTTCTTTGTTAATATTACATTATTTAATATCCAAAAAATATAATGTTCAGGCGTGGTTCCTTGAGCATACATCAATGCGAGCACCAGCATATCCCGATAAACTGCCCCGGCTGTTGAAGTGGTATGACCACCAAATGAAGATACAGTCGGTTTGGGTTGCCAACTTGCAGTCTCACGACTTGGTAAGCTAGTACATTGCTCCATTGCTCTGACCATATTTTTTAACTTAATGTGTCAATATTTTCACTTAATATTAATTTGTTATCATCTTTCTTTGCAGATGGAGGGAGCTACTGTACCACTGTCAGAAGAGCGCTGGCTTCTCACTCAGTAGACAGTAGCATCCCCTCAACCAATAGATAGCTGCGCAGGATGTGCCGAGTTGAGGACTGAATTGGAATGCGTTAAGGATCAACTCGATGATGTTAGGCACAGGCTGTCCATTGCTAAGAGCCTCCTCAGTTCACTGCTCAAAAAGGAAAGTAATGCAAGAAATGAGGAGGACAAGGGAGACGGGAAAATAGAGGAGGGGCATTCCCTGGAGTTGATCCTCCGCGAGCCTGGTAATGGAAATACTAAGGAGAAGAAGATGGAGGAGGACCATTCATCCGGGTGTCCAACTAAGACGGGGAATGCAAAAGCAGAGGAGAAGAGATTGGAGCGGGATTCATTTCTTAATAAAACAGAGCATGGGAATGAAAATAAAGAGAAGGAGAAGAGGGGGCGGGACATTCTACGGAGGGCCAAGAGGAGTCCAAATCTGATAATAAACTTGGCACCCTTGTGCCAAAGGGTGATGATATGGACATAGAAATCATTGGAGTGCCTTCGCTTGTTAGGAGGGTTAAAAAGAGCTGAGGAAGCATAAGGCATCCAAGGTCGTCGGAGATTGTTATGAGACAACCCATCCTAAAAAGTCGGCGAAGACAATGAGCACGTCAAAGCCCAACACAACGGTTGAAGATGACCAAATTATTATAAATTTTTTTTTGAGCTAACGACTAACCGACGAGATCGTCTACACCAATATATTAGGTGGCATTGTAACAAGGAAAAGTCTTCAAGATCTCGTTAACAATGAAACGATAATAGATGATGTAAGTATATCAAGAAACCTTTTCTAGTTGTTGATTTTAGAATTATATTAATCGGTTTACATTGCATTGGCAGATAATTGATGCCGGCCAGGAGTTTCTGATGCGCAACTGGACAGAGCATCCAGACCAATACCATAAGTGTATATTTGCATCAGTTTTTATATCCGCTCTGTGTCTGACTTCTTCATCATCTGCTCATGAACTCGCTGGAACATCAGGGTCCTCAATATTTGACAATGTATCCGATGAAGATAATGCCCAATTCCGGTTTCTTTTCCCCATAATAAACTCCGATAACTCGCACTGGCATTTGGTTGTTGTCGACATGGAAAGAAAGGTGTTCATGCACCTGAATTCATTAAAACACAACACCAAGTACAAGGCCAATGCAAAGAAAGAAATGGCATACAATTCTTGGCCACATATTTCATATCTACTGCGATAAGGAGGATGCGATGACTCGGCCGATGGAAGAGATTTTGGATTGCCCAAGCCAACCGATCGGATCACTGGATTGCGGCCTATACTATCTGAGATACATGGAATGTCTTACTCGACGGAACAATCCAGATATGAAGATGGATTTCACGGATGAGGAAGTCAGAGATTATCGGCGACAATTAGCTGTGACAATATTGAGAGAGGGCCTGAACCAAAAGATCAGCGACATTGTCAAAAAATATTCTTAATTTTTTATTTCTTCTTTGAATGAAAATTTAATGTAATTTATTCATATTAACAATGTTTCAGATTTAATGCAAATGCAAAAATTTTATATTGAGAACAGGGGTGTTCTCGATTTATTCGTATTTATGCCTTTTCTACTTCACAATTTCTTAAGTTTTCATATATAATGTCGTAAATTGAATACTAGAATGTCGTAAATTGAGCACTGGGTGTCGTCGCGCTAAAAGCTTTGGTCTCGTACGATTTTTCCTTCCACCTTTTGGGTATCGTCGCGGTAGAACTAGGGAGTTGTTAGCCCAGAGCTTGGGTGTCGTCGCACTAAAAGCTTTGGTATCTTTTCGTGAGTACTGGGATGTCGTAGGATTTCGCCTTTAGGGTGTCGCTGCGGTAGAGCTAGGGAATCGTTAGCCCAGAGCTGGAACATTGTTGCGCTAAAAGCTTCGGTGTCATAGATTTTTCCTTCCACATTTCGGGTGTCGCCGTGGTAGAGCTAGGGAGTCGTTAGCCCAGAGCTGGGGTATCGTCGCGCTAAAAGCTTTGGTGTCCTTTCATGAGTACTGGGATGTCGTAGGATTTCGCCTTTAGGGTGTCGCCATGGTAGAGCTAGGGAGTCATTAGCCCAGAGCTAAGGTGTTGTCGTGCTAAAAGCTTCGGTGTCCTTTCGTGAGTACTGGGATGTCGTAGGATTTTGCCTTTCGGGTGTCACCGCGGTAGAGCTAGGGAGTCGTTAGCCCAGAGCTGGGGTGTCGTCACGCTAAAAGCTTCGATGTCCTTTCGTGAGTATTGGGATGTCGTAGGATTTCACCTTTCAGGTGTTGCTGCGGTAGAGCTAGGGAGTCGTTAGCCCAGAGCTGGGGTGTCGTCACGCTAAAAGCTTCGGTGTCGTACGATTTTGCCTTCTGCCTTTCGGGTGTCGTCGCGGTAGAGCTAGGGAGTCGTTATGTCGTCGCGCTAAAAGCTTTAGTATCGTACAATTTTACTTTCCGCATTTCAGGTGTCACCGCAGTAGAGCTAGGGAGTTGTTAGCCCAGAGCTGGGGTGTCATCGTGCTAAAAGCTTCGGTATCCTTTTGTGAGTACTGGGATGTCGTAGGATTTGCCTTTCGGGAGTCGCCGCGGTAGAGCTAGGGAGTCGTTAGCTCAGAGCTGGGGTGTCATCGCGCTAAAAGCTTCGGTGTCGTACGATTTTGCCTTCCGCCTTTCGGGTGTCATCGCGGTAGAGCTAGGGAGTCGTTAGCCCAGAGCTGAGGTGTCATCGCGCTAAAAGCTTCGGTGTCGTACGATTTTGCCTTCCGCATTTCGGGTGTCACCGCGGTAGAGCTAGGGAGTCGTTAGCCCAGAGCTAGGGTATCGTCGCGTTAAAAGCTTCGGTGTCCTTTCGTGAGTACTAGGATGTCGTAGGATTTCACCTTTCGGGTGTCGCCACGGTAGAGCTAGGGAGTCATTAGCCCAGAGTTGGGGTGTCGTCGCACTAAAAGCTTCGATGTCGTACGATTTTGCCTTCCACCTTTCGGGTGTCGTCGCAGTAGAGCTAGGGAGTCATTAGTCCAGAGCTAGGGTATCGTCGCGCTAAAAGCTTTGGTGTCGTACGATTTTGCCTTCCACATTTCGGGTGTCGCCGCGGTAGAGCTAGGGAGTCGTTAGCCCAGAGCTGGGGTGTCATCGCGCTAAAAGCTTCGATGTCCTTTCGTGAGTACTGAGATTTCGTAGGATTTCGCTTTCGGGTGTCGCTGTGGTAGAGCTAGGGAGTCGTTAGCCCAGAGCTGGGGTGTCGTCACGCTAAAAGCTTCGGTGTTGTACGATTTTGCCTTCCGCCTTTCGAGTGTCGTCGCGGTAGAGCTAGGGAGTCGTTAGCCCAGAGCTAGGGTGTCGTCGCGCTAAAAGCTTCGGTGTCGTACGATTTTGCATTCCGCATTTCGGGTGTCACCGCTGTAGAGCTAGGGAGTCGTTAGCCTAGAGCTAGGGTGTCGTCGTATTAAAAGCTTCGGTGTCCTTTCGTGAGTACTGGGATGTCATAGGATTTCGCCTTTCGGGTGTCGTCGTGGTACAGCTAGGGAGTCGTTAGCCCAAAGCTGGGGTGTCGTCACGCTAAAAGCTTTGGTGTCGTACGATTTTGCCTTCCGCCTTTTGGGTGTCGTCGCGGTAGAGCTAGGGAGTTGTTAGCCCAGAGCTGGGGTGTCGTCGAGCTAAAAGCTTCGGTATCGTACGATTTTGCCTTCCGCATTTCGGGTGTCGCCGCGGTAGAGTTAGGGAGTCGTTAGCCCAGAGCTGGGGTGTCATCGCGCTAAAAGCTTCGGTGTCCTTTCGTGAGTACTGAGATGTCGTAGTATTTTGCCTTTCGGGTGTCGCCGTGGTAGAGCTAGGGAGTCATTAGCCCAGAGCTTCGGTGTCGTAACAGTGCAAGTGTATTCGTAAATATCAAATCTTCTTGGCAGATGAGATGAGCACTTCATTTGACTGAAAAAAATACATAGTTAGAAAGCACTTCATTTGCGACCAAGACACCCTAGTTAGAAAGTTATGACACCCGTGTTTTAGATATGCTCCTATGTAAGTTGACTCAATACATAAGCATCAAATTCATCCATCAAAGTTTCGGAAGGTGCTATAATTCTTTCCTTATCCTCTCCGGTATTAATTGACTACATACAAGTCTTCCTGTTGCTTGAAGCAGCTCTTATTTCATTTTGCATTTGTGGAGCGTCAACGGTTGCCTTGACCAGATTTTTCCTTAATCTTTTTGACTTCTTCTCGACTCCACTCTTTAATCTGTTCTCTCTTGGGCGACCTTTCATCCTAATTTGTTCAGGATCTTAAATTACAAGCTTTGTACCTGGCTTAGCTGCGCAGTTGGCATCCACAACAATTTTGAATATAGGTGTTAGACCATCCATCACTAAATTAAATGCATCTTCAGACATGGAGGCTATCTTTGCGAGCTTCATCATCCGATGACTCAGCAAACTATATCTACAATCAATAACATAATATTATCGAAAACATATATTAAGACATTTTAATTAAAAAATTATCACTGCGTACTGTGATTTTATGTGCTTTTATCATAACCTTCAGTATTGCAGTCAAATTCGTCGAATTGGTATTTCATGTCCTTGCACCATCTCTTCAAGAAGTATTTATCTGGTAAACGAAATACGTCATTTTGATGAAGAACCAACAAGGCATGCCTACACAGGTACCCCTTGAACTGAAAGGATCGGCACTGACATTGGACATCCTCAATATTTCTATCGTATGACATGATATAATCTTTGATCATCTCCTTGCCGATTCCATCGACTTCAATCCTTTCGTACGACTTTACAGAATATACACAACAGTTGCCAGCTTCCTTGATCAATTTAGTATTTGATGCAGCCATTTCAAGGATCTCATTCTGAAATTTTTTGAAAATACGCCTTGTATACCTTCCTGCAGCTTGTCTCTCAAAAGGTGATGATGTCTTTAGGAAAGCAATCGTTTGCAATGTCCTATTATCTTTCTCATTTTTGGCCTCGTACCTTTTTTCCAAGGCATCTTCGTACTTACCTATGAACTCCGTTAGTGTAGTCTTCAAATTTATAAACCCATCGAAGAAGTGATTTATGCCCTCGCTCCTTTGTGAAGATGACATCCCTATTTATATTTTGTCAACAAAAAAAAGCGTTGAACGCGAACATGAACCAAAGACAATGACATACAAACCTGCGAAGAATGTATCCTTTAGGTAAACTGGGACCCATTTATCCCGACATTCGTAAAGGACATTGAACCAATCTATAGACTTGCATTCTTTATATTTCCATAACATGTGCCCACCTTTCTCGAATGACTGTGGCCAATCTTTTCAGGTATCTTCTTCAATATATGCCAAAGACAAAATCGATGTCGTGTGTTAGGAAAAACTTCTTTGACAACAGCCTCGATTGCCTTATCTTGGTCAGTTATTATGGCAATAGGTGCTTGACCACCATTTGCATCCAGTCATGCCTGAAAAGCCCATTTATATGTCTCAGTACTCTCATCAAAAAATAATGCGCAACCAAGCAAGGTGGACTGTCCATGATGGTTGACCCCGACGAATGGACAAAAGGCATTTGATATCTGTTTGTCAAGTAGGTTTAGTCAAAGCTTAGAACATCACTGAAGTATGTGCATGCCAATCTTGACCTTGGATGAATCCAGAAGACAGACCTCAGATACCATTATCATTGAGGTCTAAGGTATAGAAGAAATTGGATTTCTGAGTTGCATTTCGGTGAAATGAATTACCATCGACTAAGCATCTCCTTCTTTCAGCTTAGACTGACGTTCGCGACAAATGAAATTACGAGCATCCTTCTCGGTAAAATCCAATTGTCTTCTGCCCCTTTTCTCCTTGCTATGGCAGAGTATATCTGAGTTGTCGAAACATTCACGGCATGTAAATTACTGATCTTTGCCTTCTCTGGTGTGCTGATCCTCCTATGCGACCGTAGATAACCAGTTGATGTTATGGACATCCCATGGTTATGTTCTAGAGAAACCTCAACCAATATCCACTTACCACTTGTAGCATTCAGTCTTGCTTTTATGGATGCCATACAATCAACTTTCCAGTATCCCTATGATTCATACTCTTCTCTGTTTTTCTAGATTTTCCTTGCTCAACACACCTGGAAGCAAAGTTATTTTTTGTTGTTGGCCCTGCTACACACTGTTGTGATTCCAAAACCAACTCTTTTCACGTATCCATTGTAGAAAGTATATACATCATCTGCTGAATTGAATTCCATTCCAGTTTGAGAACTACAGTATCATCCCCTGCATTTGGAGCGATGGTGAAGGTGCACGGCCGGAGTGTTATCGATTTCTTTCCGATCTATAATTTCAGCATCGTTTGTGAAAATATAGGCACACAGTCATGAACAATGATATCCATAGATTTAGTTGTCAATATATCATGACAAAGGATTAGGACACGAAGGTTAAAACAATACGATACCTCACTTGAAGAAATATAATTATGATTGAACCTCAGATACCAGGAATACATGCCATCTATGATCTAAATTCAGAAGTCACGACACCCCAGTTTACAAAAAATGACACTGAAGCTGTAAAATTATGACACCAATTCATAACACATTGAGGAAGGGCCTAACAACACTAAGGATCAGATATTACGACACCGTAGCTAAAATATTTAGGCAGGAACTAACGATACCCCATGAAACAACTTACGACACCCCATATAAAAAATAACGACACCCCCCTTAGCAGTTAAAGCAACAAACGAAGATCGCGAAGGTTATAATCACGGGTGTCATAGCATTGTCGCTAGGGTGTCATCACGTTTCAACTAGGATGTCACAAAGATTTTCGGGAAATTCCTCTTGGGGGGTCGGGGCCTTCTCTCCAGGGTCAGTTAAAACCTTGCGACACACCATTTAGCAGTTAAAGACATCCCAGAGAACAAACTACGATACCCCGGAAAGCAAAAACAAAGATCGCGAAGGTTATAAGATGGGTGTCGTAGCATTGCCACTAAGGTGTCGTAACGTTTCAACTGCGGTGTCACGAATGATTTCTGGCCGAATTCCTTTGGGTATCGTAAGGTTACAAGCACTGGTTCGTAGGAGTTGTCGCTGGGTGTCGTGATGTTTGAACTGAGGGGATTTCTCCATGTCAGATATAAGCACGGATGTCGTAGCATTGGTGCTAGGGTGTCGTAAGGGTTAAACTGGGGTGTCGCGATGGATATTCAGCAGAATTTCTCCTACGGTGTCGCAGGGCTTCTCTCCATGGTTAGTTTTAAGCACGGATGTCATAGCATTGGTGCTAGGGTATCGTGAGGTTTCAACTGGGTGTCGCAAGGATTTTCGGCTGAATTCTCCTAGGGTATCGCGGGGATTCTCTCTGTGGTCAGTTATAAGCACGGGTGTCGTAGCATTGGTGCTAGGGTGTCGCAAGGTTTCAACTGGGGTGTCGCAAAGTATTTTTGGCCGAATTCCTTCATAGTTGTCGCAGGGCTTCTCTCCATGGTCAGTTTTAAGCACGGGTGTTGTAGGCTTTTCTCCACGGTATCTTAACAGTAAATCTGGGGTGTCGTAGCTTTTATGAAGATTGAAACGCTCTGACGATACCCAGTTCATAAGTTATAACATCCTAGATAAAAGAGTACGACATTTGTGCTACAAAACACTAAACTCTAAAGAAGTTACCCGTGCATTAAACGGTTTGGTCACACATTAACTTCCTCTAACGATAAAAAACAGTTGGTAATAAAGGAGCTTTACAAAGAAGTGGAAGCAAGGACTTTTTACTTCATGCTGCGGTGATATTTCTTCAGAGGTTTTTGTACGACGATTCCAGTAGCTGAAATATTTTCTTTCGACCGGACTCTCAGAGCGAGGGCATAGGATCGTGCTCAAGCATTTGATTGATTCCTTAGCATCGAAAGCCAGAGCAAGGGGGAAGAAAGAGTTTTTCTTGCATAGATAAAATCCAAGAAAAAATGGCGGTAAAGTAGGCTGGAGGGAAGGGTATTTTCATCTGCATGCTAATTTTTTAAAAAAAAGTGAAGCGCTTTTCATGGCCATCACGATCAGAACATAATCGTAGCAGAGCCATACCGTCCGGCAGATCAGCCACGTAGATCCACGTGGACCAATTAGGAGAGGCGGTGCAACCATGTAGGACTTGCTGCACCGAGGGCATTGTACAAAGACTTATCCATTGTGATAGTTAAGGTACGCATCTCTTCACCTTTAGTGCATAGGTTTGATTCTTTTTTATGACCTTTAAGAAGATATTATAATTTAGATTTCTCTTTGGAGGAAAAAAAAAACAACATATTGCATCCAAAAAGATAGAGGTTACTTTTTGATATATCTCAGATCGATATGAAAATATTTATAAATAAGGGATTAGATCAATAGAATAAGGATAGAGAAAAACCGAAGCTCAATCTAACTCAAATCTAACTCAACTAAACTCATCTAAGCCTTTTCCTAACTACATGGGGTTAGCTACATGAATCTTCTTCCTTCACTTTACTTTATTCAGGATCAAATCGATATTTAAATTATAAATAATTATATCTTTTTTAATTATTTTTTTATTTAGTTTAGGTCTACCTCTACCTCTATCCTTACCATGAATTATTAAAAGATCACTCTTTCTAATTGGAGCATTTAAAGGTTTACGTTGTATATGTACAAACTACCATAATCAATTTTCTCTTATTTTATCTTCAATTGGGGCTACTCCTATCATTTTCCTTATATGTTTATTTAATTCTATATTTCAAAGTTTTACCATATATCCATCTTAACATATGCATTTATGTTACACTAATTTATTCATATTTTTAATATTACCCAACACTCTGTTCATATAGCATAGCTGGCCTAATAGTCATTTTATAGGATTTTTTTAATTTTAATGGAATTCATCGATCATACAATACTCTGAAGTATTCTCCACTTAATCCATCTGCTTTAACTCTATGATTCACATATTCACCTATTTTACCTTCTTACTTAATAATTGATCCAAATACCTAAATTTTTTACTCCTTGATAACTCTTGGCTTGCAATCTTTACTGTTTCTTTATTTATATTTTTACTCCCACTAAAATTATATTTGATGTATTCAGTTTTAGTTCTACTAATCTTAAAAGCTTTAGATTCTAAAGCCTCTCTCTAAATTTCTAGCTTAGCATTTACTCTAGATTTAGTTTCATCAATCAACTATATCATTTGCAAATAACATACACCATGGGATATCATTTTGAATATGTTTGATTAATTCATCCATAACTAATGCAAAAAGATACGGACTTAAGGTAGATCCTTGATGTAAACCTACAGTAATCAAGATTTTTTGTTTTCTTTTTTCTTAATTTTGCTACTTTATATATAGTCTTTTCACCTTCTTTCGTATCTAATCTATTATATAAATCATTATAAGCTTTAAGTTTGGCATTACTTACCACTTTTTTAGCTTCTTTCTTTGCATCCATATACTTTTTAAGACTTTCTTCATCCCTAGCTTTTGCTAAATTTTATAGTTTATCCTTTTAAGCTTGATGACAGTTTCGTTCCACCGCTAAGTTTTCTTTCCTACTAGTCCCACTCCTTTTGATTCTCCTAGAACTTCTTTTTCTATGTTTTTTATATTTAGTTGCTCTTTTTATATTAAGTTGGGATCACTATCTATATTCATAGTCATTACTCTTACTAACTTTTTTTAAATAATTCTAGTTTTTTCTCTTTCAAATTTTATCATTTAATTTTTGAATTAATAATTTTATATTTTACCTTAAATTTTATTTTTATCCATATATCTACTACCATTATCCTATGTTGTGAAGTTAAACTTTCTTTTAGAATAACTTTATAGTTTTTGCATATTATTTTATCTATCTTTCTAGTTAAGAAAAAGTCTATTCCTTTTAAAAAAAAATCCATATTAGATCAACTTGATATTCCATATACATTAATGATTGCTAAATGGGTTGATTGCTTTCATACAAAATGTGATCAATATCACATTTCATTATATCTTAGAGGCATCTCATATGTTTCCTTTGCATACTGGATCAGTAAGGGTGAATAAAGCTTTAAGCGGTATTGCTATATGCCTTAAAGCCTCTCTTGAAGAAGACATCTTACTCTCTACTATCGGTCTTAATAATTTTTAGGCTTTATTTCATTTTTCAAAATGGCATCAACAAAACTTTAGGGATGGTTACAAACTGTACCAAATTGGCCTATATTGATGAGAAAAATTCATAACACGTAAAAAAGATACATTTTCTACTTATAAGTCTCAAAGTTGCTTATATTCTTAATATAGCAAGGCCAAAAGAGAATGACAATGAAATGACGACAAAAACTTGCTCTAGACAAAAATAGGATAATGATGACTCCACATATAGAGGATATTCTTAATCCAATGTCAGATACTTATTAGAACATGACCACTATTAAGGAGTTGTAAAAAAATTAGAAGAAAATATGTCAAAGGTTGCAAGGGCAAAAAATCTTTTTAACAAATTTAATCAGCATAAAATGGTTGATGATAAATCTGTTAAACAATAATTGCATAAGATAGAATTTATTTTAAATAGTTATAAAATGTATAATATTCATATGGATGAATGCACAATACTATCATTTATCATTGATAAGCTTCTTCCATCATAGAAAGACTTTAAAAATAAGTCTGAAACATAAGAAAGAAGATATCTCTCTTTAAAATGAAGGAAAATAATATATTTCTTTCAAAAAGATATAGGTGATTTTTTGGTGTAACTCAGGCATATATGAAGAGAGCTACAAATAGGTAATTAATTAGAACAATGAAGTGGAGACAGAGAAAAATCAAATCTCATAAATTTAACATAAATCTAACCTAAAATTAAAATCCAATTAGCCCTCCCCACTTATTCTTTTTGATTAAATCCATATCATATTCTGTAAATATTGATGATAGCTGAGTGGGTTGATTGCACTCATGTAAGTGATCAATACCATGCTTTCTTATATCGTAGAGACTTATTACATATTTTCTTTACATAATAGGGTCTTAATGAAAGCAACATTGTTACATGCATTGAACTTTCTCTTGAAAAATATTTTACTCTCTACCACCAACCTTAATAATCTTAAGGTTTTATTCCATCCTTCAAAATGTCATTGGCAATACTTTGAAACATGGCTATAGACTTTATCAAATTAGAGTGATTTGATGAAAGAAATTTTATAAGGTGGCAGAAAAGGATGACTTTCTACTTACAATTCTTAAAGATGCTTATATCCTCAACAAAACAAGGCTAAAAGAGAATGAAAATGAAACAACAAAAAAAAAATTGCATTAGACAAAGTTGGATAATGATGATTAGATATGCATAAGATATATTGAAAAGAAATGCCAGATGCATTCTTGAAAACATATCAGAACATAACCACTACTAAAGACTTATGGGATAAATTAGAAAGAAGATACATGTCCGAGGATGCTAGTAACAAGTTCCTTATTAGCAAATTTAATAAGTATGAGCTAGTTGATGGTAGATCTATTATGTAGCAATTACATAAGATAGAACACATTTTAAATAGCTATAAAATGTATAATATGCATGTGGATGAATGCATAATAATGTCCTCTATTATTGATAAACTTTCTACATTATGAGAAAGCTTTCAAAAGGGTCTAAAATATAAGAAAGAGAATATTTCTCTTGAGAACCTAGCTAACCATCTCTATATTGAGGAGGAATATCATAAATTAAATGGATATAAGGGGCAAAATATTTATATATATAAGGCTCATGTGATGAAAGAAGGTTAGCCAAGCAAACCTACATAAAAGAGAACCAATCAATTTACCAACATTTGTAAGAATAAAAAAAGAATAAAGTTGCATGTTTTCATTGTGAAAAACCAAGATACTATAAGACAAAATGTCATTTTCTCAAAAAAAATATGCATCAACGGTAAAGAAAAACTTCGTTGCAATGATATCTAAAATTAATGTTTTAGAAGATGGAGCTTGAGACTCTAGAGTAACTAGACATAGATGTAAGGATAAGAATTTATTTAAGAAATATGAACCAATAAAAGATGAAAGTGTTTATATGAGGGAACTCATCTACTACACAACTTAAGGGAGAAGAAATAATGAAACTTGAATTTAGTTTTAAAAAGCTCCTTACCCTTAATAATTTATATCATGCACTAGAAATTAGGAAATATTTTGTGCCTGATAGTCTTCTTAATAAGTTTAGATTTATATTAGTGTTTGAGGTAGATAAATTTATTCTATCCAGAGGTGAAATCGTTATAGAAAAAGGCTATGTGTGTGTGTGTGTATTTATGTATGTATGATGGAATATTCAAACTTAACATTATTAACAAAAATAATATTATTTTTGCTTATATTATTGAGTCTCTATATTTATAGTATAATTATTTAAACATAAAAATTATAGAAGAATATATGACATAATTAAATTAAACTTAATTTCTCAATTTAACAATAATATAGATATTTTGTGAAATATGCATACTTATTAAGATTACCAAATAACCTTTTCCTAGAGTAGAAAGAAGTACAAAATTTCATAAACTTATATCTAGTGATGTATGTGACTTGAATAATACTCTCATACAAGAAATATTTTGTAACCTTTATAAATGATTATTCCATGATTTATTCACTACATTTTAAAATAAAGTATTACAAAATTTAAAACTTACAAATTTGAAGTAGAATTACATAGTGAGCCATTTGTTAAATGTTTAAAGTTTGACGGAGGTAGTGAATACTTTGACCTTAATTATTTGAGCCTATTAGAATTATACATGAATTTTTTGCATTTTACACATCAAAACAGAATGGTGGTAGAAATGAAAAATAGGGTTCTTGTGGAAATAATTAATGCTATGCTTTCTAAATCTAGTCTAGACTAAGGCTTTGGGATAAAACTTTTTAATAATTTATTATAAATAAAATAGAATTAAGCCAACAAAGTGGAAATAAAGAAAAGCCAAAGCTCAATCAAACCCAAGCCTAACCTAAAGTAAAAATCCCATTAGCCCGCTCCACTCAGTCTTTTTGTTTAAATCCATATCAGATCAATATGATATTCTGTAGATATTATTAATTACTTAGTGGATTGACCATTTTCGTACAAGACTTTAATCAAAACCATGCTTCATCCTATCCTAGAGGCTTATTACACATTTTCCTCGCATACTTGGTAGTGGGGGAGAATAAAGCCTTAAAAAAATTGGCACTAGTAGAACTTAGCTCGTGAAGCCTCCTTTAACATATAAAAAGTCTCATATAGGTGAGATACATGATAATTCTTTTTGGGATCTACAAAATTAGGTTGTTGGGGCACATATTTAACACCATGTAGAAAGGCATTTTGAACAACTATCTACCTGATAGGCTAGTTATGAAATGGCAAGTGTAAGGACAAGGCTCAAGTAGTTTAACAATTGAGCTAAGTTTTATTGCAACTGATGATTGGTCATTGATGATACTCTTTAGCTACAAGATGAGATCTAAATTTTCTAAAGAATTATTAGACTTTTGTTCACTTTTGTAAACCCAACAACATCCCACAACATTCTAGAAGGATGAAGAAGTGAGGAAAGTTTCCAAGTGCACTACTTTAGTATTGCATTTGGGATCTCTTGAGCGTTGTGTGCAGGGGTTCTAGGGAAATATAATGAGACATTATCAAATTTTAGAAGAACTATTTTGGAAAGAACCTTTGGTATAGTGTATTAGGTATTAGGTTAAAAAATAGTTGACTGGCTCTAGTTTGCTTGGGATGGTGAGGTGCAGGGAGGGGAATATAAGAAGTTTTTATGGATAAAAATAAAGTGGGAAGCTCTTCTCTCTTAACATCATACTTTTAGAGATACTATAACTCTTATGTAAAACATGATATATAATTTATGGATAAATCCATTTGTGAGAGAATCCTACCTATTTGAAAGACCTTATCATTAATCAACATCTGTGATGGATCTTCCCAAGGTGGCTTTGGCCTCCGAAGTCGGCCTCGGCCTTCCCAAGGTGGGCCTCAGTCATTGGACTCAGCCCCGGCATTCCAAGGCGGCCTCGGTCTTTGAAGTTGGCCCTGGCTTCCCAAGGTGACCTTAGTCTCCGGACTCGGCCCCCAGAGTCGGTCTCCTCTACTCGGCCCCGGAGTCGACTCCTTGCGATCAGCCATCGCTCATGCACTTAATTTCTGGATAGCTTCGGATAGCCTCGACCCCAAGACCATCCCAAGTCCAGCCTTTGATCCTTGGCGCCTACGTGGTCCACTACTGACTGCAACCGCCACATGACTTACCTACCACCTGCGGTCCCATATGGCCCACCTACCACTTACGATCCCACGTGGCCCACCTGTTGCCTACGGCCTCCACATACTTGGCTCCACCATTGTCCACATGTCTCCCTACTATCCACACAGGATAATAGGCATGCGATGTGAAGACATATCTGGCAAGCGCCGTAACAGCCACTCATGCCCAGCAAGCCTGCAACAACTAGCTGTAGCCATCCACATTAGACGAGATACGACCTGCAGCTCTGATGGGTGGTTACACCTCGAGTCTCACAGATTCCAAGCAAGTCTTACAAACTCTAAGCTTCTATAAAATGGATAAGAGGGATCTCTGATCAGGTAACACACAACCACTCCTAAACGCTCATTCTTGCTCATACAGAGAGTACTTCTTTAAGACTTTCTCACTCTTTTTTTCAAGCTTTCTCAAGCTCACGGCTGTTGCCCAGAGCACTGACTTGAGCGTTGGAAGGTCTTTGCCAGAATCTCTGGACTCCGAAACTTGTTGCAGGCTCTCGAACGTGAGAAGCTCCTCGAAAGATTCCGGATTTGCTGGAGAAGGTGAACGGACGCTTGCGGACGTTCAAGAAGGGTTATCTGGCCACAACACTACTCCTTTACTTTAGCTAATCACCTCAGTATGGAGTGGAGGACGTGTGATAGCATAGATTTTTATCGACCTCTAACAAGTAGACATATATATGGCAATAGAGCGTACTTCAATTGAATAAGGCAGCATACACTTAGCCTTAGATGGAATAGATTGTGAGGAGTCTATTGTGGAAAAGAATTCTATCATAAAGTTGCTCAATAACTTAGGTACCTCTTATCATGCTTGAGGCTCGCTGTTCGCTACTATCACACTCTACACTTGCCAAGAATAGATCAGGCCTTACGGGCCCATCGCCAGATCCAAATCATCGAAGCAAAATTAAATGAAAACCACCATTACAAGAAACCACTGAATTATGGGGCATAAGTTGATGCTGATGTACTATACCAAACTATAGCTCACTAGCTAGATTCCAATAGTATTCATCCTAAGCTTGCAACAAAACAAATTGGCCTTAATTCTCGTACTGTGTCCATAAAAATACTTAAATCGGCCCACAATTGGAAGCCCACCGACCGGAAATCCCTATGATAATGCAAAATATCTAATTAAATAGACCGAGACCGAGTCGAGGAGGAGTGCAAGTTAATATACGACCAGAGAAGAGAAGGGGGGCGACAGAAAGCAACAGCCCCTTAACACGGCCACGCCTTGAAGGGGAAGTTTGTCGAGGGATATGCCAAACGGGTCGACATCAAATCCAACAACACGGGCGTAATGAAAGGGGGACCAGACCCAGGTGGCCAACGCCTGCTCTCCACTCATCACGTAGACATTCTCCACCATTCTTTTCTCTTCCCCCTCACACCTCCTCCTCCTCCTCCTCCTCCTTTTGCTTTACACCACCACCCCGACAAATTTAATAAAAAAACGTTGATGAAAATGAAAGGAGTCGGTTCTCCCATTATACTTTTTAGCCCATCTATCAACCCTCTAGATGGATAGAAGAGAAACCAGTACCATGCCCAGTAGAACGCCTTCACACATCCGTTTGACGTTTGCCGGTCCACGTTACATTTATTGGAGACGTGGAAGAAGTCAAACAAAAACCTCCAACACCGTTGGTCAGTATCATCTCATTAAATAGATAAGATTTTAAGGTTCTCCATTTTCTCCCAATTCCCATAAACTATTATCCTATACTTAAAAAAAAAAAAAAGGTAAAGTACTCCTTGTTTAGTTTCTCCTTAAATTTCGTTTTTTATTATCTTCATTGTTTGCGAGTGGATGTGAGACACACACAAATTATCACACACACACACAAAAAGAAGAAGAAGAAGAGTGAATTAAGGAAACCGGAGATTGAATAAGAGATCATTTTACAATATCATCTTTCAATGGAACCACGTCGGTCCGAATCGGATCCGGGTCCCTTTTCCATAAATTTGGGGGGATTGCTACTCTTTTCTTTCTTCGAAGCCCAGTCAGCCTACGCTGCCGCCTTTTGACGCCCGTCGTCTCTCGATCGGAATATACCTCACATCAGAGTCCCAGTAGAATGTAATAAACCAGCGTGATGGGCAGTGCAATCAGCATCCCGAATATAACCCTGCACCACCATCCAATGAAATTAAGGTCACCAAGATGCATGAGATCGATGGCAAACAAAAAGAAGAAGGAATCCTAGAGAGATTCCATTGAGATATAAAGTTGTCTGCACTCACGCAGTGCTAAGGATATCAGGGTGGACGTTGTACTCCTTTGCGAACACGAAGGGGACAATGCCTTGAGGTAGTGCGGCCTGCCCAGTTCCAAAGTTAAGCAGAAGTTGGCGTAAAAGCCACAGTAAATCATTACCGTGGAGAGAGAGAGAGAAAGAGAGAGAGAGACTAGTGAAGTGAGTGATGGGGATGAGGGGGGACATTGTGTTGGATTCGGTGTGTCAGAGAGCGGGGAGGGCGTGGGAAAAGGGATGGGATGGGGGAGATTGACCTGTACAATGGCGACGTGGAGGAGGACGCCGCGGAGACCAACGGCGAAGGAAGCGGCAACCATGACAGCTGGGCCTGCGAGGAATCTCACGGCCATGGCAAAAGTAGCAACCGAATTCCCACATGCTATGATCCTCGGCTGCAACGCCATGAACAGACCTGCCCCCCAGCCACAGTCGCAGTTAAATAATAATAATAAACTGAGCTACTAATTATTCTAAAACAAAAGGCGATGAAACTTAGTTAAAGTAATTATTAGCGGTAGAAGGAATTAATGAAAAAGCTTAGGAGACACATCGACGACACTGACCAAGGCTGAACATGGCCATGCCAAGGCCGGCGTCCGACAGTATGGAGATGGACTTTGACACAATGGCAGGCATCTTGATACCCCATCTGCGATACAGACAAGAGCAAGAGGATCAAATTAATATCGTCCACCGATGTCACTTGCTAATTCTCAGAGTCAGAAGCTTTGGAGTTCGAGGAGGAGAGAATTAAATTCGATGGGTAAACTAGTTTACCTGAAGGATACGAGGGACCAGGTGAGGCCGATGAGGCTTGAGTAGGTGTTGGGGTTGCGGATGAGCTTCCGCCACACCATGATGAGGATGAGCCTCGTCATGACGCTGGCCGGAGGCAACGCCGTGCCTCTCGCTCCTCCTCCTCCTCCTCCTCCTCCTTTGGCGCCCTCATGCATCTTGTCATCGCCTCCTCCCTCCTGCCCACCACCGTCTCTCTCATCCATCGCCCCACGATTTCCGAAGCTGAAGTCTTCTCGCTCCATGGAGTGGTCATCCCGCTCCTTCCGCCCATCCACTAGAATTCAAGCTTGGTACGTATAATTAAGCTGAAGTTAAAGCTAAAGCTAAACTAGTAAATGTAGATATTTTTTACTAGTTAACTTAAATGTGAAGAACCTTTGCCCGGAGAAACCGCCAATCTGACTTCTTTGACGGCGGAAGGATCAGTCGCGGGCGGCAGACCGTAGTCCTGGTTATTTCCGAAAACGTCGGAGACTGGGGACGCGCTGGAGCTCCACACGAACATGTGGAGATCTTTGGTCCCTCCGTCCTCCGCTTTCAGCAAATGGGTTTGCCCGTTGACCTTTTTGCCGCCCGTCTTGGGAGCGCCTGTGGTGGCCGCCGCCGCCGCCGCCGTCGAAAACACTGTAGGATTCGGTGCCGGGTAGTGGAACCGGGACTTGGCGCCGGCGCCGGCGGCAGCAGCGCCGTGCTCTTCCTCGTAGTTGGACAGCCTTGAGGCTCCGGTCGGCATCACGCCATAGACATCCGACGCGCCGAAGTTGGAGCTCCGGCCGACCATGGAGTAGAAGTCGGTGTAGTTGAAGCTGGAGCCCCGCGGCGTCGGGTTGCGGGATGACTGCAGGGAGTAAATCTCGGCATTGGTGAGGTTGGAAGGTCGAGGGGTGGTGGTGGAGAACCCCTGAGACCGCCTGGAGTAGACGTCCGAGCGGGAGGCGTTGGAGCGGCGGACGGTGACGTGGATCCTGCCGTCCTCCTTGATCTCGGCCTCGGTCTCGAGCGCGTCGCGCCGGCCGTCGAGCGAGACGACGTCGGAGTCAACGGTGATGGAGGCGATGGAGCCGGCGGTGTCGGGGAACTGCTCGGTGATGAGCAGCTTTGCTCCTCGGTACTCGAACATGAAGAGCATGAGGGTGTACCAGATGATGCACTGGAGGACGACGATCTGGACCATGAGGCTGCCGGAGAAGTCTCCGTACATGCCCTTGAGTAGTGGGATGCCCATGACGAGCGTGTTGGGGAGGGTGGAGAGGGAGAAGAGCGTGATGGTCCACTCGAGGCAGCCGCGCTCGCTGGTTCTGCTCCACACCGTGAGGATCCCGAGCACCATGAGCTTCTGCAGCGTGTCGGCGGCGATGAAGCGGAGGTTCATGGTGTAGGGGTCGTTGGTGGAGATGAAGTGGAAGGAAAGCAACGGGACCGCGAACAGCGCCACGAAGCGGTTGATGCCGGAGCACTGGTCCGGCGAGAAAATTTTCCACCATTTCACCGAGCCGTACGCCAGGATCATGGCCACGTAAAGCGGCACCATGGCCGTCATTACGTGGTAGAAGTCCAACGCTGTAATCATCTTCCTTCCTTCGTTTCTCGATCTACTCCTCTCTTCTTCCCCGGCCCCTAGCTAGCTACTTTGCTCGCTTGAAGCAAGCGCGGGTGGCGATCGAGTACTGGTGAAGACCGAGGAAGAAAACTAGACTCGGGGAGGGGAATTTATTAGGACATCGAGAAGCATGTGTTGTGGTTTTGTTTTTGTGTGGCGGAGCCCGGTAGAGCGGTCTATTGGAGAGCTTCGAGAGCCGCGCGCTGGCTCCCGGTCTCCCAAGTAATGGATCGGACTTCCCACCACCCCGCCCTCCCTTCTCTTTCTTTAATACTCTCCCCCCCCCAGTACCCCTCGCACCTAAAGCTCCCTTCTCTTTGGATTTTGCCTTGTTTTTTTTTTTTCTCTACCCCCACCCTCCTCTGGTTTGAGATTTTTCTGCAGCGAATTGCAGGCGCTGAAGGCCGGTGAAAGCATTCGGGAAGGGGGCCGGCCTTTTGAAGTCCCACCGAACCTCTCAGGCTTTGCCTTTTTCTTTTTCTTTTTCTTTTTTTTTATTAAAAAAAATAATGATTTAATGTTTATCTTAATTCATGCTTTATTTTTCGATTGTCGTTTTTAAATCTTTATTTGAGGCCAGCCACTAGATTAAAAGGGAGAAGTGGACACCGGAACTGTTGATTGGAACTTGGGTGGGTGACGGTGGGCGTCCGGGTGGGAACGGTGACGCGTCGGTAGCTAATCCTTACTTTTTGAAAATAATAATAATATATTATTATTATTATGACAAATAAAAGAATTTCCCCATGTTATTGTGCTGGTTGTCGGACTTGAAGTTTTTATCAACGGATTCTGAAGGGACAGATGAAATCCGGGGGGAGGGAAGGTGATGGTGATCGGGGGCTCGCGTGGAGAATTCCGATGGAATCGATATTCCTTCCACCCGCGTGCACTCCCACCACCATCATCGCCAGGGCGGAAGCCTCGTACACCGCAAATCCTCGCCTATTAAAATCCACCACCAGGCCCGATGGCAGCCGAAGTTTAAAATAACGAGGCAGACGTTCTTAGCGTGCTCTTGCAACGGATTTGGAGGGGAGTACCATCAAATTGAGAGAACCGATACTGTGGCAATGATTTATATAAGATCGAAATACACACACAATTATTCCTAATTTCTTATTGTATATAGCCATCTATTTTGTTAATTTTAATAAATCCTAATTATAGAATATGAAGAATGTCACATTTTTAATTTTTTATTATACAACAACAGTCATCAACTGTTCAACAGTTATTCAATTAATTTTAACGAATTCTAATGGCAAAAGTTAAGAAATGCAACATCATCTAATAGAGCTGTTGTTGCCAGATAATCCTTTTCAAACATATGCGAGCATCCAGTTGTCTTCTCTAGTGAGTTTAGATCTTTCGACGAGCTTCTTGCATCTGAGAGTCTGCAAAAAGTTTCAGAAATCGGAGATTTCAATGGAGACCCTCCAACGCTCAAGTCAGTGCTCTGGACAACAACCGTGAGCTTGAGGAAGCTCGAAAGAGAAAGAAAAAGAGATTAGAGAAGAGCTCTCTGTAAGCAAGAATGAGCGTGCATTGTTATGGATTGTTGGTTGATTGAGTTACCTGGTAGGAGGTCCCTCTTACAGTCTTACCTAATTTATTCTTCTTTGGACTCTATGTGGCTTGCCTGAGAAGCTTTGAGCTTTATCGTTTAGTAAAGGAATGAGTCACCTAGAGCCTCATGATGAACCATGACTTTTGGGGCTCATTTGGTTTGAGTGGTCGAGGCGTCATGATAACGATGACTTTTGGATGGAATGTCAGGGTTAATTTTTGTGAGACCTAGGGTGCTGCCAGCCTGTCACTTGTCAGGGCCTTTATGAAGATGCTTGCTTCTTAGTGGTATGTCAGAGCTACATGCGCTAAGTGGGTGGCCACTTAATTATCTCGTACCACTTCCTATGTAGATTCCTACATATGTAAGCCTTCCTTGCCTCTATGCCATCTTTTCTTATGCAAGGGTGCCAATATGGCAACCATAAATCCCTTAGTGCAAAGAGGGAATAAGGCAATAAATGCCTTAGAGCAAGCATGCAATGGGATGTAAGTTGCTGTCATAAGACCATAAATGCCTTGGTGCGACGTGGCTGCGTAAGCCAGTAGAAAAAGATCGCAACCAACTAGAAAAAGATCGCAACCAACTTAAAAGGCCGTCTATGAAGGCCATCTAAGAAAACCGTCTAGGAAGGCCGCCTAGGAAGACCGTCCAAGAAGACCGGTTGAAAAAGGCCACTGAGAACGAGAGCAAGAAGAGGTCGTCAAGGACTTTCCTTCACTGTCTTCCTCTTCCTGTAGTACAGTACGTGACTTGACTATTGAATGTTCCATTCTTAAAGTTATTATGACCATTTTTGCACCATTAAATGCTCTAGCCCATTGACTTGACTATCAGACATTAATGATAGAAAGTGGCCCTTGGAAGAATCCCGCATATAAGTGGCCCTTTTGCAAAGTTGTCAATTTTGTTTCGGATTATTTTCGATTTAGCTTATGAAACGAAATATTTCGGTATCGAACCATTTCGGTGCTTCATTTCGATATATATATATATATATATATTATTCATAATTCATATTCTTCATAAATAATAATAATAATATAAAAATAAAAAGTTTAAGTTTTTAAGAGATGCAGCCGTGGGGTAGGATAACTAGGATTTTTTTTGATATTATATATATATATATATATATATATATATATATATATATATATATATATGGTTCTGAAAGTTTAATAATTCATAAATTGATCCCCGAAACATATTTTACCGAAACAACCGAAACATACCGAAACGGTCGAAACATGCTGCACTAAAATGGCTGAAAAATCTTTCGAAACAAAACGTAATGCTTATCTTTTTGGATAAGCTACCGAAACGAAATGTCTCGGCCGAAACTACCGAAATGAAATAAAATTGACAACTTTGCCCTTTTGCCTTGAACCGACTTGTTCTCTCTTCATTATAAAAAGACGCTTATTTTAGCCCTCTTCATTATGACCAGACGCTTATTTCAGCCGAGAGCAAAGCCGTGGACAGAATATTAATGCACACCACATCCTTTGTAAAGAAGGCCGAGTAGAATAGAATTGAGCCGTTCAGGATGGCCGCCTATAAAGGCCGTCTAGGAAGACCGCTTTTCCGAGGCCAAATCTAGATGTGGTCATTTTTATCCATGGGGTCAACTAGCCCCATCAATGCCCCCTACACTCCTTGAGCTTGTGGGCCTTGCAACCGTGCTAAAGGAGTATAGAACTTTTTTTACCTTTGCATTTGTCTCTTACTTTTCTTTTCATTTTCTTTTTTTTTTTTTTTTTTTTTTTTTTTTTTCTTTCTTTCTTTCTTTTTGCTAAGTTGTGTGGACATATGCATGCTCTCTTTGACTAGCTAAGGGCAGCTAGCAATCCTCTCCTAACGCGGAGTCTGAAAATGGATGCCCATCAACTGTGAGCTCGAGTTGATCTCTCCCGATGTGAGCTGACTTGGGGCTTCTAATTGGCCAACATTGGCCATTAGCCGCTGAGGCAAAGATAAAGCCGCTGGAGCTGATAGAGCCGTTGAGGTTGATAAAGCCGTTGAGGCTGCAATAAAACCATTGAGGTTATAATGATGCCGCCAAGGCAGATATAAGGCCACTAGGGCTAAAATAAAACCGCCTCGAGGGTTTCTCAGCCAGCCCAGGCGTTGACTCGAGGCCACCGAAAGCATTGGACTTGAACTGCCTCAGAGGTTTCTTGCGCCGGTCTGGGGGTGTCCTTATGATTGCAGAGCCACCAAGGCCATTTTTAAAAATTCCTCGGGGGTTGCTCAGCCGGCCCAGGAGTTTGACTCGGGGCCGCTAAGACCATAGGACATGAATCGCCTCAAAGGTTTTTCTTGCCGATCCGGGGGTGTCCTTATGATCGTGGAGCCACCGAGAAACTACCGAGGATTGCTCGGTCGGCCCGAGTGGTTATTAAGAAATTGAATGAAAAGAAACTTTTTCTTAAAGTGCAGTGTACTTAGCTTTCATAGCTTTTTGCTTTGCATCGTGTTTGGTGTCGACGTCGATTACAGGCTTGAGAGCTTTTTCTTTGAAGAAATTTGTCTCATTCTGCTGAGTTAATGACTTGCCCCCCCAAGGAAACTATGTCGATTGAAGGTGGAAGGTTCCAGTGTCAAAATTTGAGAGCAGCTGAACAGAATCCGCAAGAGGTCCTAGGCTCGGTTTAGCTTTGGGTAGAGAAAAAGAGAGGGGAAGAGAGGGGGTAGGTAGAGTCAATCAAAGCCCCTTGTTCCCATCTCCCACCTTGCATTAATTGCACCAACACATCTTGGCTTACCACCACGGGAATCAAAATACCCATAAATGCTTAAGATGATTAGGAGTTAGGATGCTCATAAATGCCCGAGTTGATTGACCATGGACAATGCCTCAAGTTTGTTCATCTTGAGAATCACTTTGCCACCGATGCCTTCATTTACAGGCCTTTAAGGTGCTTTTACTGCTTACTCTGTTGGGATGCCTCCCAGCATAACTACATAATTGGTAGAAATCTGTATGCGTGCTACCACGCAAAGGCTTTCAATTTAGTGCCATAGGACTATCTTTCCCTTAGTGCCCTCCGTGTGAAGTCTACTTCGTCGGCGTGAATATATTTCTGCGCACGACTTAGGAGCTTGGCGTAGGAGTTAGGAGGTTTCTTGTCTAGTGAATAAGTGAAGTGGGAGTGGCGAAGTCCCTGCTTCAGGGCCAAAATGGCCACAGCATCATTGAGGTAATAAACTTCCATGGCAGCCATCCTAAAACGGGCCACAAAATCCTTTAGGGGCTCTCACTCCTTCTGTCGGACGAAGAAAAGGCTATCTGCCACTCGGGGAATTCTTCGGCAGGCGTCAAAGTGCATCAAGAAATCCATCTTCAACTATCGGAAAGAGTTGATGCTGTGCGGAGGTAGGCAAGAATACCAAGTGCGCACAGCTTTCCGCAAGATGGCCAAAAAAAATCATACATAAAAGGGTATTAGTTGCCCCTTGAATATGCATGAAGGCCTTGTAGCTCTTGAGGTGGTCAAGTAGATCCATGGTGCCATCAAATAGATCCAACTGAGGGAGGCTGAAAGGAATGGGCTCTTCCATAATACGGCGGGTGAGGGGTGGATGAGTGTAACCCCCGGTAAATTAATTGTGGGGAAGGTAACCCCAGCATTTATTTGAGGGCCTGGTACCTAGAATTTATTCGGATGTTTAGATTCCCGACTTGTCGATTGGTTACCCAAGTCGTCGTGTGTCTGATTGGTTCCCGATATCTCTGATCTGAAACGTCGCGTGGGAGAATAAAAGGAGTTGAAGGTCGACTCCCTCTTTCACCCTGGCGCACACCTCCTCCAAGTAATCGCCTACCCATCCTCCTAATGCCAGAGAGAGAGAGAGAGTTAGGGAGGGAATCTGAGCGCGAGAGGACAAGCGGAGGTCCAGAAAAAGGACTCCATGGAGGATAGCTGCCGCCAGAAGGGAAAAGATCTTTTATTTTGAAGGCCTAACCCTGTCCCAGTCTTGAGCTATCATCGCCGGAGCTGCACCGGCCAAATCCTATAACGTAGGGTGGTGGAGAAATGAAGTGACGAATCTTGGAACTTGAGACAGTGGAAATCTTGATTTGATTCACGGGTCCGTTGTTTGTTTAGTCGGACACTTTTTTGGTTGGGATTTTGGATGGTGCTGGAGGAAGGCGGATTAAGAAGCTTGTTGGGATATTGATCTGTTGTGTCTCGAAATGGCAGCTGCCCACTTTGAGATTGGATCCCATCTTTGGGTTGAGGATCCAGATGGAGCCGGATAGATGGAGAGGTCATTGAGGTCAATGTCATTAGTTTCTCCCCAGATGGCTGATGGCTTGTTTCGGGTGGAGATAACATTGTTAAGGTACCCAGATGTCCAAATGCCTGGTTAACCATTTGGGATTAGCTTACCGAGGTAAGTAAGTCTATTTATAATTAATAATTTATAACTCATGGTTTTATAGTTTGCAAGTATATTATGAGATAAGGAAAACAGAAGTTTATTTGGTTTGATTATTTTGAATAGTGCCATAAATCTACATATGAGCATTTATTATGACTATAGTAGCTGATAATATTTTGAAAGAAATAGTTTCTTGGTGTATGTACAAAAATATAAATTCTTTGATTTGCAAATACGTTGGGATGACCATATCCATTTGCTAATAATGTACAAACCACTGTATATGTAATATGAGAAATTGATGCATGATGAGTGACATGCAAGTATGATAATAACATTGTGATAGACTAATATGCCGCCGTTCTCATTTGGCCTTACACATCGGTAGGGTGTGTTCTGTTTGAGTATGTATGGCCTCACACATCTAGAGGATGTGTTCTGATTAATTTGTAGGGCCGTGGGATACATACAAAACTATAATTATATAAACAATGGGTTTGTTTACATTACATAATCTGGTATTTATTGCATAATCTGGTAAGTAAGCCAAATATAATAATTTTATAAATTATAAATTATTGTATTTATAGTTTTATGCATACTTATGAAATGGAGTTTTATTATTTATTTTGGAAATTGGTAAACTGTACCATGAGTATTTAATTGAATTTTGCTATAATAGCTGGTATTAATTTGCAAGTAATGGTTTATTATGCTTATGCCAAATATGATGTATATGTTTATTTTTAACTTTGCAAAGTAAATTGGTTACATGCAATGATTAAGAATGTACAAACTACTGTTTATGTGATATGAAAAGATTATGCTTATGATGATGCATGATGTGCATATATAATGATGACCTTGAATTATATTATATGTGTCGCCGCGGTTCTCCTATGATGTGGCATGCGAAGGCCACACACATGTAGAGGATGTGTGCTGATTGATTATGAGGTGGCATATGGAGGCCACACGCATCTAGAGGATGTGCTTTGACTGACGATGATATGGCATGTGGAGGCCACACATCTGGAGGATGTGCTATAATTGACGATGAGGTGGCATGTGAAGGCCACACACATCTAGAGGATGTGCTCTGATTGAGGTGTAGCAGGGCCGTGGGATACATAAAATATAATATAAAAATGATCATATAAATAGTGGGCTGTTTATAATGCATTTTCTGATATTTATTGTATAAGCTTCCAAATTAAATTGAGTGGTGATATGCTTGTTCTGATAGCATGATAAATGCATTTGAAATTGGAAGTTTAAGAAATTAGGAATTGATGATATCTTGATAAGATATGTTGATATATGACTATTTTATATTATTATAGGCTTACTTATTGAGTGTGAGCTCGTGTAAATCTCACAATGTTTTTCAGAGCCTCAGGAGTGAAGAAGGATTTTGGGTTGATGGAGCTTCTAGTTAAATAAAATAGTTCCATATTGTTGATGTAACCCCGGTTATGCTTGTGTGTAGGGCTTATAGCCCAAAACTTATAATTATGGTTTGTAATAAAGTATGGATTTGGATTGACTATTTATACATATTGCCTTAATTATTGTTGTGTCAAAATTTGGGATGCCTTGCATGCTCGGCATGCGGCAGGTTGTCACCCTAGCTCAAAATTTTTGGGTCTGGGGCGTGACAGCTTTTATGGTATCAGAGCCTAGGTTTTGACCTTAGGGACACATACATGATGACACTCTAGGCAAAATACTCGGATGACATTGAGACAATTATAATGAATTTTAGATATTATGCTTTGAATGCCTAAAATTTAAAGGTTATCAAGATATTAATTGAAATATGAATTTGATAGGAATTAAGAATGAACCATCGCATCAGAAGCTAATGATATAATGTGAGACTCCCAAGCTGGTGACCTTGACCAATGGGGAGGCCAAGGGGCTTCTAAAGGTTTTAGTTCCGTCAAACTTGTTAGAAATGGCTCGTAGCAGTTCCAGATCTTTAAATAATATGAGTAGATGAAACTTTAATTGGATATGCAATAAAAGACAGATGAATATATGAATGATATAGTAGTTGAAAATTGCAATTGATGACTAATATGACTAAGATAACATCATTATGTCCATATTGCAATTGAGTTGATACGTGGATTTGGAGTTATAAATCTAAATTTAAATGTGGATGTATAAATGAATTTTTATTTGTAGAACTTACATTGTTGATATTGTAAGTTAAAGATTATGAGCTAATCTGCTGGTTATAGGATGATTAATATTGATGATATTTTGGGAATGAAATAGTTAATTACATGTTTTTGATCAATCACAATTGAGTACTTTCTGAATTTGAGTCTGGATGGATAAGTATATATAGTGAATTTTACTAAGAGAACTTTTATTATGGATATTGCATGTTCAAAACTGATTGTTAATTTGCTAGATATGGAGATGGTTGATATTGATGCTAATGAAATAGTTGACTGCATATTATATCTTGATGGACCATTTATGAAGAATATAAAATTTTAAATTCTGAAACAATTACTGTTTAAGTTTTTGAGAGCAGTAGACTCTATTAATCTTTAGAACTGATTTTGGCTATAAATGATCAAATATTTTGATGGTAGAAAGTGAAAGATTTTAGCAATAATGAGAATAAGATAAACTCCACTGATAAAGAATTTCATGGGAATTTTTATCTGTTAATAGATTTCTAAATCAAGATATCTATTCATTAATTTATCGTGCATACTTATTGTACCTTTCTTCATAGTTCCTAAGTAGATATCTTTCTCAGGATGGATAAATTATCAATCATCCATAAGTGGCATAATTATTGTTAAGAAAATAGGAGGGAGATGATTTTATTTTTGATTATTATTAGTTATGGATTATGGTTAAGGGTACATCTATGATCACTTTCAAGTCATAGAGAGATTACTATAATTTCCAATTATGTCTTTCGGATGGTAAGTGCATTTTCAATCTTTATTGACCTTATAAGTCTTGTATCCATCTGAGCTAGATCAGTGAGGTCACTTTGAGATATTCAAAGGGTTTAAATTAGTTGGCCATGATATGGCATGAGACATTGCATAATCTATAGGTGATTTTGATAGTCATTGGTAACAAATAATTGATTCAAGGATTTGAATCATTTAAATTGCAATATTGAGGATATACTGACCTATTCAAGAGAAATTGATTGGTTATGGTGGTATTATTGATAAATATGAAGGAGATAAATTAATCATACTGATGATTAATGATGGTACTATTATTCAAAGAAATTAAATTAGTTGATTATGATAATTATGAAAGATATCCTAAATGATTGGCATAATGTTCATTGATGTTAGCTTGAAGTATTCAAGAGTGAAACCAGTATGTTATGATGATTGAAATAAGTGTCGTAATGATTAATGGCACATTCAACTATTTATGAGTTGAGAGAGCATTGGAAGAAAACTATCTTATATCTAAGTCAAAGAATTTAGAACTGTCTTATCGAGGAATTAAGAGTACCTAATGTTTATAACCTTAAGAATGGATGACATAATACATGTGATGGATTCTATGATATTTATAATGATTGTGTTGTGAGAAGTTAAGGTATATATAAAAAAAGGGGATGACAGGAAAGAAATACTTCTTAAGAAATTCAATTTTATTTGGTAGAAAGATCAAATTAATTGTTGAAGTTGGATACGTCATTTGGGTACCTAGGAATGAAATAAAAGTTTGCTAGTGAGTATCTTTAATGGTACAAAATTAGTGAACATTTAATTTCGAGGATAAAATTTTAGCGGGATAAACATGTTAATATTTGTTCCTGGTTTAGTAGTAAACTGTGTAAATTGAGTTTGTATCCATTTGTTACTCTTCTAATTTGATGATGTTTTCATAAAGCTTTGGATTAAGCTGAATTTCTGTCCAGCCTTCCACCCTCAAATAGATGGATAAACTGTAGGAACCAATTAGATTTTAGATCATATACTGCGAGCTTGTGTGAGGTGCTTGGTATAGTTTCTTACCCTTAGTGAAATTACTTATTTTATTGATTACCAAGCCAATATTCAAATGGATTCATTTCAATTGTCTATGATATAAGGTGTAGATTCCCTTCATATTGAGATGAGATGAGAGAGAGAAAATTTTGGATACTGAGCTGGTTTAGCAATTATGAAAAAGTATCATTAATTAAAGCAGCTTCATATAGCTCAGAGTTAATAGAAAAGTTATGTTGATGTCAAAAGAAAGATTTAAAATTTCAGGTTGAAGATCATTTGGAAGTTTACTAATTAACCAATGATGTAATGAGGTTTGGGTTTAGAGGTGATTTGAGCCACAATACATTGGGCCATTTGAGATTTTGATCAAAATAAAGGAGGTGGCTTATAGCTTAGCACTGCCTTCATTACTCTTTGGGGTGTTCAATGTGTTTCATATCTTTATGATTGAGGTATATTTCAAGCCCCGTTATGTGTTAGAATTTGAACCAATTTAGCTTAAGAAAGAATTGACCTATGAAGATCATCTTGTGTACATCGTGGACCGCAAGGATCAAGTTTTGAGATGGTTAGCATTCCTTATATCAAGGTTCAGTGGAGTAATCATTCTGAGATGGAGGCTATTTGGTAGCTTGAGGAAGAAATGAAAAGAAAGGTAAATTCTCTATTCAAGATTGTTGATAGATCATATTTGAATTCTATAGTATATATTGATGTGTGTCAATTTCGAGGACGAAATTTTTATAAGGGGGGAGAATGTAACCCCGATAATTAATTGTGGGGAAGGTAACCCCAGCATTTATTTGGGACACCTGGCACCTAGAATTTATTCGACGTTTAGGTCCTGACTTGTCGATTGGTTACCCAAGTCATCGTGTGTCGATGGTTCCCATATCTTTATCCGTCGCATGGGAGAATAAAAGGAGTTGGAGGTCGACTCCCTCCTTCACCCTGGCGCACACCTCCTCCAGGTAATCGCCTGTCCATCCTCCTAATGCCAGAGAGAGAGAGTTAGGGAGGGAATCTGAGCGCGAGAGGACAAGCGGAGGTCCAGAAAAAGGACTCCGTGGAGGATAGCTACCGCCAGAAGGGAAAAGATCTTTTATTTTTGAAGGCCTAACCCTGTCCCAGTCTTGAGCTATCATCGCCGGAGCCGCACCGGCCAAATCCTACAACGTAGGGTGGTGGAGAAATGAAGTGACGAATCTTGGAGCTTGCGACAGTGAAAATCTTGATTTGATTCATGGGTCCGGTGTTTGTTTAGTCGGACACTTTTTTGGTTGGGATTTTGGATGGTGCTGGAGGAAGGCGAATTAAGAAGCTTGTTGGGATATTGATCTGTTGTGTCTCGAAATGGCAGCTGCCCACTTTGAGATTGGACCCCATCTTTGGGTTGAGGATCCAGATGTAGCCGGATAGATGGAGAGGTCATTGAGGTCAATGCCATTAGTTTCTCCCCAGATGGCCGATGGTTTGTTTCGAGTGGAGATAACATTGTTAAGGTACCCAGATGTCCAAATGTCTGGTTAACCATTTGGGATTAGCGTATCGAGGTAAGTAAGTCTATTTATAATTAATAATTTATAATTCATGGTTTTATAGTTTGCAAGTATATTATGAGATAAGGAAACTGAAGTTTATTTGGTTTGATTATTTTGAATAGTACCATAAATCTACATATGAGCATTTATTATGACTATAGTAGCTGATAATATTTTGAAAGAAATAGTTTCTTGGTGTATGTGCAAAAATATAAATTCTTTGATTTGCAAAATACGTTGGGATGACCATATGCATTTGCTAATAATGTACAAACCACTATATATTAATATGAGAAATTGATGCATGATGAGTGACATGCAAGTATGATGATAACATTGTGATAGACTAATATGTGTCGCCGCGGTTCTCATTTGGCCTCACACATCGGTAGGGTGTGTTGTTTGAGTATGTATGGCCTCACACATCTAGAGGATGTGTTCTGATTAATTTGTAAGGCCGTGGGACACATACAAAAATAATAATTACATAAACAGTGAGTTTGTTTACATTACATAATCTGGTAAGTAAGCCAAATATAATAATTTTATAAATTATAAATTGTTGTATTTATAGTTTTATGCATACTTATGAAATGGAGTTTTATTGATTATTTTAGAAATTGGTAAACTGTACCATGAGTATTTAATTGAATATTTGCTATAATAGCTGGTATTAATTTGCAAAGTAATGGTTTATTATGCTTATGCCAAATATGATGTATATGTTTATTTTTAACTTTGCAAAGTAAATTGGTTACATGCAATGATTAAGAATGTACAAACCACTGTTTATGTGATATGAAAAGATTATGCGTATGATGATGCATGATGTGCATATATAATGATGACCTTGAATTATATTATATGTGTCGCTGCGGTTCTCCTATGATGTGGCATGCGGAGGCCACATACATCTAGAGGATGTGTGCTGATTGATTATGAGGTGGCATGTAGAGGCCACATGCATCTAGAGGATGTGCTTTGACTGACAATGATATGGCATGTGGAGGCCACATATCTGAAGGATGTGCTATGATTGACGATGAGGTGGCATATGGAGGCCACACACATCTAGAGGATGTGCTCTGATTGAGGTGTAGCAGGGCCGTGGAACATAAAATATAATATAAAAATGATCATATAAAGTGGGTTGTTTATAATGCATTTTTTGGTATTTATTGTATAAGCTTCCAAATTAAATTGAGTGGTGATATGCTTGTTCTGATAGCATGATAAATGCATTTGAAATTTGAAGTTTAAGAAATTAGGAATTGATGATATCTTGATAAGATATGTTGATATATGACTATTTTATATTATTATATAGGCTTACTTATTGAGTGTGAGCTCGTGTAAATCTCACAATGTTTTTTAGAGCCTCAGGAGTGAAGAAGAATTTTGGGGTTGATGGAGCTTTTAGTTAAATAAAATAGTTCCATATTATTGATGTAACCCCGGTTATGCTTGTGTGTAGGGCTTGTAGCCCAAAACTTATAATTATGGTTTGTAATAAAGTATGGATTTGGATTGACTATTTATACATATTGCCTTAAATTATTTGTTGTGTCAAAATTTGGGATGCCTTGCATGCCCGGCATGCGGCGGGTTGTCACCCTAGCTTAAAATTTTTGGGTCTGGGGCGTGACAATGAGTGTTGTAGTCCATCACAGGTTGATTGTTGAGCCTCCAGCTGAGCTCCTCCAACCGTCGTTGTTGTTCGTCCAAATGCCTCTTTCAGGATTAAGGTCCTCCCCAGATGACTTGGGATATGAGTAAGGGGAGGAGGGATGCCGCTGATAATGCTCCGCTTGGGTTCCTTTTCGTGTCGCCTTCGGAAAGAGGGACTGCTCAAGCGGAAGGCAGGAGACCGTAGTCTTTTGAAAGCTTCACAGTGGTGGTGCTTAGGTAAAGCTTGAAGGCGGTGAGCCTCTCTATGAGGAGATCTCCCGCGGGTGAATCGCTGGCTAATTAGTGCAGCTATCATAGATGATGTGAGAGGCTTGGGCTGCTGCTGAATGACCACCGAGCATTGCTCCTGCAGCTCATGAACTTCTGCAATCAATGCTTGAACTTGTTGATTGAGGATGGCCAGTTGGTTAACTATAGCAGCTGAGGTTGGTGGTGAAGGAGGAGCAGAGAGGGTGGTCTTTTGCTGCTCAGTGCGATGTGGATGCCCCTTCGGCATAACTGGCGGGGACCTCTGGCACGCGCGTCACTACCATGGTTGTCTTAGAGGGACAAAGACTTATAGCTCAAGGAGATAGAGCTCTCTTTCCTTCAGTGCGTTCCCCCTTCCTGATACGCTAATATGTTGTTGCCAGATGACTCTCCTCGAACGTCCGCGAGCGTCCAATTGCCTTCTCCAACGAGCTCGGGATCTTCTGGCGAGCTTCTTGCGTCTGAGAGCCTGCAAAAAGTCCCAGGGACTAGAGATTCTAGCGGGAATCCTCTAACGCTCAAGTCAGTGCTCTGGGCAATAGCCATGAGCTTGAGGAAGCTCGAAAGAGAAAGAGAGAGAGCTTAGAGAAGAGCTCTCTATGAGCAAGAATGAGTATGTGTTGTTGTGGGTTGTTGGTTGGTTGGATTACCTGGTCGAGGATCTCTCTTACTCAATTTATTCTTCTTTAGACTATGTGTGGCTTGCCTAAGAAGCTTGAAGCCTTATCGTTTAGTGAAGGAATAAGTCACGTGGAGCCTCATGATGGACCATGACTTTTGGGGCTCATATGGTCTGAGTGGTTGAGGCGTCATGACGAATGATAACTTTTGTGGATGGAATGTCAGGGTTGATTTCTGAGACTTGAGGTGCTGCCACTGTGAAGATGCTTGCTTCTTAATGGCAGGTGGGTGGCCACTTAATTATCCTATACTGCTCCCCACGTAGAGTCTTATATGTAAGCCTTCCTTGCCTCCTACGTCATCTTTTCTCATACAAGGGTGCCAACATGGCAACCTTAAATGCCTCAGTGCATGAAAGGGAATAGGCAATAAATGCCTTAAGCAGAGCAAGCATAAGACCATAAATGCCTTGGTACTAGAGAATAACGTGGTTGCATAAGCCGAGTAAAAAAGATCAACTAACTTAAAAGTCTGAGGCTGACTTGAGGAGGCCGTCCATCTAGGAAGGCCGCCTAGGAAGATCGTCCAAGAAGATCGGTTGGAAAAGGCCACTGAGAACGAGAGCAGGGAAGAGGCGTAAAGGACTTCCTTCACTGTCTTCCTTTCCCTGTAGTACACGTCAGTGATTTGACTATTGAATGCTCCATTCCATTAAAGGCTCTCAAGTCATTATGACCAATTTTGCACCATTAAATGCTCCAATCCATTGACTTAACTATCGGACATTAATGACAAAAAATGGCCCTTGGAAGAATTCCATGCATGTGGTCCTTTTGCCTTGGACCGACTCTCTCTCTCTTCATTATGACTGGATGCTTATTGCAGTCGAGAGCAAAGCCATGGATAGAATATTTAATGCTTAGTGCATCCTTCAGGCCGAGTAGAATAGTAAGGCCGCCTAAGAATTTAGCGCTTTGCCGAAGCCAAATCCAAATGCAGTCATTATTACCCATAGGGTCAACTAGCCCATCAAGAACCAAAAGATTGAAAATCAAAATAAATTTTGAGCGAAGGTTTAAACATCTAGATTGTATTCTAGCTTTCATATAATTAATTTTGCTAATTTTTGTTATAAATTATTTTTTATTGTTACGACAATCTAAAATCTCATCCAAAAAGATAACTAAAAAAAAAAAGGACGTATCCAAATACTTTTTCAATTCAAATTTGTGCATCCCCGTCTAATTAAGGGTCTAAATCAAATAAAGATCAATCCACTCAAGATCTATTACAATCTAAGCTCACAAGAACTGATTTGTTACATGATTGAATAATATTTCTAGAGTGTATCACTAAGAAATACACACCACTATGCCCTCTAGTCAATCACAATTACAATCAAGGTTCAATCCTGACCCATGTACCAAGCTTACTCTGATATCTTTATAACAATTTAAAAAAGATATTATTTAAATCGCTTAAGCTTATATAAGCACATAATACCTCCCAAATATATAGCTTATGTAAAGCTAAATGGATGACCACACATGAAACTTAACTACAAGATTAGCAAAGAAAATGTTATTTGGATCTCTTAGTCATTTACACCAAGATACGTGCAGCTAAAACTATTAGGGATATAAATTAATAAACATCAAGCCTCTCACAACCATGGTGTCAAATGTTTGTCATTTTATAAGTGACAATAACTGATGTCAGTTTTAGTAGGAGTCCGTTATGGTGGAATTACAGTCTTATCCAACTTTGAATTCAACTACCGATTCCCTTCTTCCGTTGGCTGGAATTGCGTCTCAAATGGCACCACCCTTCCGAGCGATGCCATAGAAAAATAAAAAGTAGAGGCAAAAGCAAAAGGCTGCTTGTGATGCCTTTAGATGAATAAATACCTGATAGATTCTAGGTGTTCTCACTAAGCTTTACAGGGAAAGAGATCTTTGAGATGCTTTCCAGAAGTGATAAAATATTTAAAACAAAGCCGCATCATCCATAGACGAGGGATTCGGAGGACGGAGAATCCTCCAGGATAGACTCATCTGAAAACTTTTTCCATCGAATAAAACCTATCGAATAAAACAGTATTGGACCGTTTTTGTTGACCCCATTAATTGCTTGACGCTCACCATGCGGAATCTTGATCTAAGGTGAATCTCAGATGATAAAGATTTTCCCAGACTCTTTGTTCGAGATGATAGTGACGCAACATGAATTCATGGATTTGATTAATAGAATCTTCAAGCTTGACTTGTGGTATTCATAAATAATATTTTAATCTCTAAGAATTGAATTTGCAAGAATGTTTTAAGCATTTAAAGGTACTACTGAAAATTCTTGGAGAAAAAAAAAGTATGCTAAGTTTTCAAATTGTGAGTTTTGATCAGAGAGGATTTTATTTTTGGAATATATATTGTTTATAGATATTTGTATTTATGATACTTGATGCATCGATTGTTTGAGGATTTCATTTTTGGAATATATATTTTTCTAGATATTTGTATCTATGATACTTGATGTATCGTCAGGATTTCATTTTTGAAATATATATTGTTTCTAGATATTTGTATCTATGATACTTGATATACTATGATTGATGATCCAAAGTCCATATACATATAGTATGTAGTCATATCACTATCTCGCTCAAACCACGGATCAGGATTACCATAGCTTTTTACCCTCCTTCACAATATAAATCAATTAAGAAAAAATACCCCTATCGGGTGGTCTTCTTTCAATTTTCTTAAGTAATAAACAACCCCTTACTAAGTAACTTACTTTATTAAGGCCTACCAAGTGTCTCTGTTAAAAAAATAAAAAAAAAAAGAAATAAAAAATTATCTACTTGCTTGATATGTTAAAGAAAGCATGTAAGTGGAACAGTACTTTAACATAGGAGGCATGCAAGCTCCCAACTAGCAAGTGCAACAGTACTTTAACATAAGCAGAGCTGTAAAAATGTGGTTGATTGGCACTTGGTATTTGCTAGATGAGGTAATTTAGCTCATATAATAAGGCATTTTGTGGGTCGGTCAGGATGGTTGTTAGGCCATCCATAGTTTAATTAATTAGAGGATGACTTTCTCAATTGAACCTTTGAGGTAGCAAATCACTTGCATTGCAGGCAGTATTAGGCTGATAAGATTGATGTCATGAGTCAACTGAGATAAATTATTGTGCCTTTAGATATATCATGACAAGGTATAAGTGAATGCAAAGAAGGATTGCATGATTGTTTACCTCCATTGATGGTTAAATTATTGTATGTTCCACTAAAAGGAATGGTTGAATGCCAACAAAAAGCAAGAGGAGGTTTAAAACTTGAACCTACAAGTGTGTTTGTTACAAGATACAAATGATGTCTTTTATATGAGCAATCATCATGGTTAATCATCGAAAGGCACTTAAGTGACCTAGCTAGGATCTCCGTATGAAACTGTTCATGATTACAGCAATATGTTTATCATCATTACAATAATTTCATTGTCATAGTTTCTTCTCAAAAGGAGGAAAAAAGTCCTTTAATTAAAATAATAATGGAGGAACATTTAGATATATTGATGAAAATCCCAGCTTCTTGAATGGCTAAAACTAACCTAAAAACTACTTATATAATGCCTAATTTAGCCCCTAAAAGGTTTATCGAAGATTGGTGCAATATCTTTCTTTCCCTACAACTGATCATTAGGAGGTAGGTCATGTAAACCTCTTCATCAAAATCACCAAATTGAGAAGCATTTGGACTTCATTGGTAGATCTATTGACCAATGATGAGCAGCAACATGACAAGAATGCAATGATTTATGACTAATGTTTCATGATAATCAAAGCCCTTCTTTTGGGGTTGCCAATCATGTACCAATCAAGCTCTGCAATACTCAATTGCTTTAATAGAGTGAAAGTAGATATCCTAAGTTACTTGCAATGATGGAAATTTTGCCACTATCTAAGTGTTTATTTTGTTATTTTGTTTAAAAGAATAATTTTGGTAGTACGGCAAGATGTTATTCAATGGCAGATCCTCAGATTTCAGTTTAGTGAGGAAAGAATGAATTAACAAAATGTCATTATCTAATTTAAGCACAATTAAAAAATAAGTGCTACAGTTCTTTAACATAGGTTGGCACTTGTATTCATAGAAGAATTATGGTACTGTTAATATTTGTTAACAAAGCAAAGATGGACTTTTTAAATTTAATTTCAAAATATTTCAACGAGTCCTTCCTTCTTGGAATGTTTTCTGAGTTATGACATTGGCTTCTTCAAAGAAATGTCATACGTACATATATTTTTGAAAAAGGCATGTTGGCCGAGAAAAATGTATTAAGAACATGTAGAAATTAGGGGGAAATTAAAGACGATGGTTTAGATACTATGCAATTGTAAAAAACATAGAAGAGCGAATGAGGAAAAGGGCTTGCATGGGTACTAACACGAGCAAGACTTAAGAGAAAGGGAACTACAGGAGGGTTCAATGGAAAATTTTACCTCGATTTTCTCGATTATTTGCTGTTTAGTTGAATTGTAGGAATAGATAGAGATGAGTTTGTAAGCACCAATGAAAGAGCATTCTATCACCATTACTAACTTAAACAAGTGGAAGTGAATGACCTGTTCTTGGGTTAAATTCAGTGATATTCTTACCACATTGAGGGAAGAAGAGATGGGTGTGGGGCCTCGGGACATTGAGAACAACCTCTGCTCTTCCCATCCCTTGTTCCTCTCGCACCTGTTGGGCTGTTGGCAGCGTTGCTCGTTTGCTCTTCGTCTCCAAATCTCTCTTTCCCCTCTAGATTCATGTTGCCTTCTATATCATGGATACACTGCACCCAAGGTAAAGGAGGGTTGACCACAGAGAGAATTTGGAAGCCATGAAGAGATTTAACCTTGCGGGTACATTTTCTTTGATATTGGAGGAAACATGGAAACACCTAATAGGACCTGCTGGTATTTGCCGAGCCCCTCGTGATTGGTGTTTTGCTGACCAGTTTAATCTTTTTCAATGATGTGTTAACACCAATGTCCACCCTAATGGAATCACTATTTTTATGTAAAGCCTTAATGATCATAAGAATGCCATCACCAAATATAAATTGGCTGAATAATTTGAGGCACTTTCGTGTCAAGAATACTGGTTAAAATCTAGGAGCAGAGCATAATAAGGCTACAGTAATTAATGCTTTCTAGGAGCCACTCATTACAATAGGAAACAACAGAGTTATAGGCATGGATCAAATTAATCCATTTGCTAGAGAAGACTATCCTACTAAGCACTGGAATAATGGTCGCAGTTTAACCTTTTCATGGGCGTTAGCATAACCATTACAATCATCGGAGTTTGACTATTTAAAATCTCATTTATATGGAATGGCAATCGTTCAAGTCAACATAATATTTTCACATATATTCCTACTGGCCACAAAGGCCTCCTGTTCATGCCGAAGAAGATAGACCAACAAGACTTTTTTTAAGTCAATCAACACAAAAATTCAGCTGAACTATAAGTGTTAGCTCATCAATTAGGAATGTTAATGGTCCCCTGAAAATAACTTATAGGCTGCCAACGTATTTATATTGTGTATTGCAGCAAAAATTCTAGTCACATTAAAATCTGATGATCTGCTACCTGCTGGGCTTTGTCAAATAGCAACCATAAACAAATACTCTGACTCTTGTATGGTTCGCAAAAGAATGACGAACATTTAGATGGGAGCAAGGAAAGTCATCTTTTGTTTATCACCCAAAAAGAATTATGATGAAACATGAGACTGATCAGAAGGTACTATAGACAAACTTGACGATGAATCCACATATTATTCTAATATGCTTTAAGTAGGAAGAGCCACAGCTGCCTCTGTAAGATCTGCTGAGTGGCTCAAGCCATGACTTTTGGACGCCATCCAGCAATGACATCCTCAGGCAGTGCTCGAGTTTTAACAAATGAATCCCTAGAGAAAATGGACTGCAAAAACCAGAACCATGTGAGACTCATCAGACAACAAATATAATGCAAAGAACTAATTGATGTGAAGGTGCAAATTTCAAATGTTTCTTCAGTTAGGAAGTCATGACTTCATGAAAGTTGGATGCATTCTCAGAAAGAATGTTGTGTGCCACAACACAAAACCTGAAGACTGGTCATACAATTTACGAGGAAAAATTTATAGTCCCGAGGATTCCTTAGTCATTGATGGACCTAATTATCTTTTCTGCTCAGCTAATCTATTATGATTTTAGAGGGTGAGCACTAGTGTAACAGGAAGGTCCATTATGACATGGAGGTCACAGATTTGAAACAGGGAAACTATTTTTCCGCACATAGGGATAAGGTTTTGCACATCTAGACCCTCTCCAAACCTTGTAACCGCAGGAGCCTTGTGCACTAAGCTATCCTTTTTTAAACCAATTTATTTTGATTTCAGATCTAATTTTGTTTACTATATGCTTTAAAAGGAAAACATGGTACCAAAGTGGGTTTCAATATGATTTGCTCACCAAAATCCTGAAAAATGCAAGGGTTTAGACCATACCCATCTGCTATGCTAGATGGTACAAAAAGAAGATCCAGGTCAAATTTGCAAGGTTTCTTCTTGCACGGATCAGGTTTATTGTGCTGTTGTTCTAATCTCATGGACAAAAGCTTTCAGATCAAATGACAGATTCCAATCAGATTTCAAGATGGTTGCATGGTTGCTGCTTGACCACAATTATTCTTGACATTGCAGATTTCTCGATACTAGATTATCATTTAGATGAAAGACTATTAGGTGGCCTCAACTTTGGGAACACATTTTGCTAGAATGTTGATTAGCAATCACAAGTAGTTGGATTACACCATAGGTTCTGCTAAGATGAGCTGTCTGCTCCATTTAATGGAGCCTCATGTCAGAAATATCTCTCTCCGCTAACTGAATAAAAAAAAGAGAAAAACCTAGGATACTCTCACAAGCATAATAATGCTAAAATTTATCACTTGTAGAAGGAACTGGGCACCGTTGAGTGAAGGGGTAGTTCAATGGAAGATTATTAAGCCTTCCAAGGTAGGAATTATGAGCAGTTAGACTATTATCAGTCATATATTACCGATCCTGCTAAAATAAATAATACAATAAAGAAACAGCACGTCTCCAGGTTAATTGCTGGATTACCAATAGAAAAGAAATCGCAATATTGCATGCATTCGAGAAGGAATTTTTTCTATCTTTGAAGGTGTCTCCAATTATGTGAGAAGTGAGCAAGCAGACTTTCTAATATTGCTGACTGATCAACATGAGCTGGGATAGTAAAGTAGAAAAGGAAGGAGACTCCAGCAGGACATGAGTTTGTCCCAAGGTAGGTGATACCAAAGAACAACATGGTAAGCGGTAAAGGTAGAAGACTCCATCAGGACATGGGTTTGTTAAGTGATACCAAAGAAAGAGCAGTGTGGTCATTGTAATATTTTGACACACCAAGATGTGTTAGGATTTAAACACTATTTGAGCATCAAGAACAAAGGCATCAAACCGCAACGTTTCTTTTGAGGGGAGCAATCTGGTATATTCTTCTAACCAGAAGTGTTACTGGTGATTATTGAAATCAAATAATAGTGGGGGCGTATCAGTAAGCATCTCTCAAAGCAACAGTCTAGGATCAAACGGGTGGCAAACAATGCTATTTCTGCTCTTAAATCAGATAACAATACATGATCCCTTCCTCAGAACTCTTTAAATCATAGATCCAGCAGCTTCTGGCATACATTTGGTAAACAAGTTTCTCTTCTATCATTCCCAACAATGGTAGGGGTAATTGAGCTAAAACACCTTTATTTTAGGCTGTACTCTGTCTCTTCCATCATTCATTTCCTTTTTACTTTTTATTGGCAAGTCAACTTACCAAGCAACTGAGCTGTAGTGTGACATTTTCTCCATCACAGTGTTTTTCAAGACTTGGAACCAAAGAATATAATTGGTGGTGGTCATGATTCTCATGAAGCCAATCAACTATCCTCTTGATGTTGATAGAACTACAGTAATGTAGGTCATAATAATGTCACAAGTTAGTAATGTCTTTAGCATCATAGTCGTGGGCATACTTTTTCCAAGTGTGTTTGTTTACTTTTAACTAGTTAGTTTGAGTCGAAAAACTTTAAGATGACTTCTGAAACATGGTATTCAAGCATTATATGCTAAGTGATCCTATAATATTTTAGCTTTTTCACTCTAATATGTAGGTATCTACTCTTTTCCCCCTTGGTTTGGCTATCCTCATTTTATTTATTTGTCAACCATTTTTTCAAAACTTATTACATATACTTGATGGAAAGCATGGATAAGATCTCATATTTCACAATTTCTATGAATTGTTAGAAACATAAAAATCAAGAGATTTTCTTCTTATCAAGCAAGGGATGATCAAAAGGAGTTGAATATTTCCTCGCCTCCAAAGGGGTTGAAGTATAGTTCTCCCATAGCAATATACCACAACAAAATGGTGTTTCTGAGAGGAAGAATCACCATCTGCTAGAGGTCACCAGGGCCCTTTCTTCAATAGATGAATGTTCACAAAATTTTTGTAGGGAAGTACTCTCTTTATGTTTCACATGATAAATCATATGCATACTCCCATCCAAAGAAGAAAATAACCTGGCAACTTATATATTCCATCTTCTTTGACCTTTCCCCACCACTTAAGTGTTTTGGTTCTGTTTTTGCACAATGTTTTGGTCCAACCTGTTGCACAAAAGGGGTACAATGGTTATCATCCTGCTCCTGCAACAATGGTAAAAATGTTTCAACTTCCACGGACCTTTGAACCTTTGCTGCTCTCTCGTGACCACCCACCAAATTTTAACTTAACAATTGCATGAGGTCCATTTCTCCCAATCAATATATTGGTGGTCTTGTCTAGTATCCGATCCATCCTATGCTACTGAACACCATCCCTTTCTTTGGAGTTCATCTTAGGACAAGCCCTCCTGTTGAAGTACAAGAAGGAAGGATACCTGGTAAAAATATGTGCTTACCTTTCTTTCTTACCAGTTAGAATTGCTTGGGAAGATGAACATTGGGTAGTTCCAACTGCTTGAACAAATTATGATAATAAGATGAAAAATTTACATATTATTAAGTACTTAAGAGATGATCTTTTGCATGGACATGGATATATAATAGTTGCAATTATGACCAATACCTGGAAGACTACATTTGGGAGGTTTTGTATAGAACAATTAAGAAGTTTCATGATTACTGGGAAAATTTTGCATGTTCAAATTTCCCAACTCATATAACATGGATGTCATAGGCATCTAAAGGTGGCCTAGATCAAAATCTAAGGAAAAAAAGGAAAGCTTGAATAGCATGTTTGGAACCATCTAGAAGCGTCCAAGAAATAGAAAAGATCAAGTAATTCCTGACATAAGTAGAACAACACCAATTGCTATATGATTTGCTAGTAATAGAATGCCAGTATATAAATTGAACATTATTTAATAGTCTGCATGGTCTATGTGTCATTTTCTCGTATTTGAATTACTTCACAACTGATTAAACAATAAAAACTGCAAGCATTCATTTGACACACCTGTATCATATTTCCAGGAGTGAGTATAGGCAGTTCCTTGATTCAGTCATTGGGTACTCATGGGATTTATCTTAATATATGATGTGTTAAGGTTTCGCAAGAATAAATAGGAATTAGCAAAATATTAAATGATCTGGCATACCTTCGTATAAGCCATCACATAAGTAAGTGATTCCGGAACTGACCAATTCTTATAGTGACCAAGAGAAATCTCCAGATGGTATAGCTTAGGTCCTAGTGATAGGTCAGCAGCAGAAAGCATGCTACCATTAATAAAGGACCCTATAAAGTGAAAAAAGAAAAAGACAGACTTTCAGTTTCTATGTCATAAGTGCAGACTATTTTATCAGTTCATTTGGAGTGAAATTGGTACAAGAATGAACCAGACAGTTAAATATATGCAACAATACCAGGATTAAAAAAAATGAACATAACAAATCCATGCTAAACGATGCACCAAACTGATAGAGTTACCAGGCTACAACAATCACCCAGTACTATCTACTTCTGTTGATCATGAAATAGTATCTAAGTAAAAAATTTGAAGAGTATTAGTTGCCAATTAGTTAAGTTGCATGTGTGCTTACTACAACAAGGTTACTACATCAAACATGAAGCCACCAAAATTTGGATATTGAAGCATCACCAAAAACATAGTTTCCCATGTTGTTTTGATAACATTGAAGGTATAGTAATAGTATTGTGTATTGTAGGCTATATTTAATAAGTTGTAAACCAGATCGTCTTAAATGTCTTGGGCTATAGTATATTTTACTTATACATATGATGGGATCATATGGTTTTTTTGACAATCTTAAATTTTAATTATGTTTTTTTGATCTATTATGACTGTCACAACTTGGAATTTGGAATAGTTTGGAACATGGGTCATGACATCAGATGTGCCAACACCACTGTTCTTAGTACCCACCGTAAGTATGGTACAAGCGTGAGCCAAGCCTCTTACTTGGGCTTCAGACCTAATACAAGGATTTATTGTCATTTCATGCTCTAAGATGGGAAAATCGCAGGTTCAAACCTATCATGATCTCCAACTCATCTCTACCAAGCACCAACTCTAACTTTAATCATGGTCAGTCAATGATATGAACTTAAATCAATCATTAGTTGTCAAAGCTAATAATTTCATGAAATCTATTTTACTTATTCACAGAATGCGCGAGGAGGCAACCAACAGATAAGGATGAGGCAGTCATTAGCACGAGGTGGCATTAAGCATGAAGTGGCCACAATTTAATACATCAGCTATTTAGTCTCTTAATTTTTCTAATTCATAGCTAAGGTCCTATGAAATATTTAAGAGCCTAGTCCTTGTCTAAATTATTTAATTCTGTGTACATATCAATAGTTGCCATGAAGCACTTCGCTCACATAAACAAATAATTATGATTAAGGTACATCTGTTCTGGGGAATTACAAAACCTATCTACGCTTGGTATTTTGGACAGTATATAACTCAAAGGACTGCATGAACTCAAATTTTGAATTTAGATATGCAAAAAGATGCACAATTAGTCAAGACTTGATAAATCAGACTGGTCACATCATGCAAACCTTGCACTAACGATACAAATGATTCAGGAAACAATATTACAATAAATTCCATATATGTAAAATCATCATGTGATAAGCCCCTCTAAGGACACAGCAACCTTTAGCATCTACGGGCCTCTTCCATAACATATAACCTATACCTGTCCTTTGGACAATTTATGTAAGATTTTCTAAACTATAACCAACTTGCATGATGGCCAGTTGGTTTATAATTAAATCAGATATCCAAGAAACTGCCACCAAGAACAGGCATATTGCAAAGAAACTTTATTAGAATTTTTCTGACATAGTGCCAACTGTTAACTGCTTAATTAATCCTCTTCACCTAATCAATCTATTCTTCCTTAATGAGGAAATGGAATCCCTTTTCAGGAAATCCATATGTCCCTAATTAAATAATATGCACTCACTACCATTGAACATAAACTAGTGACTTGGTGTCTTCATCAGAACATTAAAGTGTTAGCAGCTGCTAATAATACGCAAGCATCCCTCAAATGCAGAATGTGGATGGACATGGATATAATATTTGCTAAGAAGCACCACATTCTATATGGCACATGTGCACAACTTTTAAGGGTTAGTGTATTTTACAATATCATGCCACAGTTTGGAATTTAATTCCATGCACGATACTATGCAAAATCATATAAAGTATATCCATCAACTTCCTACCATGGCCGTACAAATAATCAAAGCATAAAGCGCATGGCTCCCAATATCTGCATTACTACAGGCACATGGGTCAAGTGTGCCTCAAAAACATATAAAATATCCACCACTTTCCTACCATGGCTGTACATAAAGTCAAAGCATAAAGCATGTGGCTCCCAATACCTGCATTACCAGAGGCACATGGGTCATGTGTGCCGCATATTGGTTTCTTTACGTGATATAAATCAATGTCAAGCACCATGTATGAACAATAGGGAATTCTTCAAGACTTGCATTTAGGCAATAGGCGAGACAAGCATCATTTAAGCTTTCTTGGACAATGCTTGTGATTGAATATCTAAAAAGTGGACAAAAGTCCAATGTGAAATAAATTAACTAGATTTAATTAGCAGACAGATGATCTATTGCATTGACAGCTGATGATAAGTCCATTGAATCAACTAAACTAACTATCAATCATGCAAAAGCTAGTGATATCATTTTGACAAACATTTGCCTTCCCAGATCCAATATTTTAAATTCTACACAATTGAATGCAGTAACAATGATATAGGTTATCTTAACTTAGCTATGCCGATGATAAAACACTCCTTATATCTTGCACTAAAAGTCCATATCAAAGAAAATAATTATTCAAGGTATGCAATAATATGCTTAATGGAAAAAGGATTTGCAAAATAATAGAAGCAACATGCCATAAATTCCTAAGGAATCAGATTAAGCAATTCCAAATTCATCATAAAGTATCTTTAAGTTTTTCAACCATTAAATAGATATCCCCAACCCAGATGCATGGCATGGGATTCTATCAGCAATTTACTACTATACCAAAATCATTGAATTTCCACCTTAAAAAAAGGAAAATAGCAATAGATAACTGTTTAGAATAATGGCAAGACAATAGGTCAAGAATAAAGTAACAAGAAGAACATGATAAACTCACATTTTCCTTTAAATGATCATTGAAGGATGTCAACTCATTAAGCAATGCCTGCTCTGTTCCATCATTTGGTTCTTTGCTTTTAAGAAAACCAATAAATGTGGAGAAGATTTTTGAACCACTGCAAGAAAAAAAAATGCAAAATTAGAAAAATATTAATCATATCTAATATCACTAGTATCTTATCTAATGAACTTTGAGTTGCCTAAAACAATGTAAAAATAAGTTCGTAAGCATCTATCAAATCTAGCACAGTAGTGCAATTAAGAATAAAGACAGACATCCAAGCTACATTGTCTGTCTGCAAAACAATAAAAAAGCAACCCCAACAATCAGTATTGTTGTCATCATGTATGATGAACCTGTGAAAGGAATATGTATAAATATACGGTGAATTAAAGATGGCTTGCATATGCATGAAAGCTTCTCTGAGCAGACATCTAGCTAGCTGTCCAGTTTCCAGAGATAGGACAGGGGAGGTAGATTTTGATTCTTATGATCAAATGAGAAGGTTCAATGGTATCGAAAAATAATAATAATAATTTTAAAAAACTGATATTGACTTGTAAGTGAAACGTCGAAGACAAAAGATTTTTCATGCAGAATTTTATGAGAAATGTGAATACTTAATGCAACAACAGAAAGCATAAAAAGAAGATAATACTGTGAAGGGAATAATAAAATACACAGAAATAGTAAAGATTTTTTTTTTCTTTTTGTTGTTGCTGCTGTTGCCTAAATAAAGGTTTCAAAATAGTAAAGATTTTTTTCTTTTTATTCATCATTATTCACTTATGTTGCAAGGATCTCATCCTCAAGATCTTTTTGATGATTTATATCATCATGCTCAATTGTTGGATCTCTAAGATTTATTGAAGAAGAGAAGTGTATAATTTCCTTGTGATTAGAAGATAAGATTCAGCAATCATGTGCCACTTAATAATCCATAGTCGGATGATCACAGGATTCTTCAATCCAAGATCTAATGGATCTTGAAAACCACAACAAGACTTGGTTATTGACTTCATAGAATAGAAATGACGATACTTGTGTAGTTGTGTTCTCAACATGCATATCTTCACTGTTTCGATTTTCCTTCAAAACAATGGATGATCCATGGACTGCAAGGTTCTTCATTGACAGAGCTTCAATTATGGCAGTTTTGCTTAATAAATCCTTGATTATAGGTTCTCCATGCAATGAATCTCTAGCACTAGCCTCTTATTGCAACAATTCTCTAGCCTCATTAATTATATGACTTTGATCTCGGTTTGGATTTGGGAGCTTTCCAACACAATGTTATTGCAATTTCTATAGAACAGCACCCTTTGACAACAAATAATTGTTGATAGATTTCATCCTGATGTAGATTGATGTCAACTCATTATGCAAAGCCATGAAGCCTCTTTCATCATTTACACAACAAAGCATTGCTGTCATCTCTTCTGCTAGGTACCAAATCTCAAATTACAACAACAGAGAGCTATTGGTATAATTAGATCTGGAAGTAGGAAAACAATATAAATTCTATACCTAAGGACTCATCCAACTTAAAGCTACTCACACAACCCTATGTCACATGAATATATTGCATTTCAAATATAAAAAGACAAAAAAACTTTATGTTTATCATGAAACAAATAACATTAACATCAAATATGCAATTATAACATACCCACTCATCTAACTTCAAATCTGTGGAAGAAATAATAAAATAACATAATCATTGATCATAGTTCATCTTCAATATTACAGATAAGACAAATCCCAACTACATATATAATTTAAAATGCATACACTGAAGCCTTCTCAGGTGGTGTTGCCAATGGTGGATCAGGGTATTTTTCTTCCAACGACTGGGTAATGATGTCTGAATCAGCAATCCACTTCTCATCAACTTTGGCAACAGGAACTTTACCTTCAGGACTGATTTTCAAAAACCTAATGCAATAAGTCAAAGCAATTGTTAACAGGAAGAAAAGGACAACATGAGGAACTTCTAACTGTTGGCATCGTTTACTTTTCTCTTTTCATCAAAAAAGAAGTAGAGATCTACCATTCTGGCTTGTTAGCAAAATCTACCAGCTTCATATCATACGGTAGATGCTTCTCCTCAAGGGTCAACAAAACCCTTTGTGAAAAGGGACCTGAACAAACATATGGATGAAAAAGGTATCAATCTGCAATTTTCAAATCCTAAGTAAAATAGAGATTCCTAGCACCAATTATTTCAACAATTACACCAAGGATTATATTCCTAACAATATAGAAAGATTAATAACATAGAAGTTCAAATATTTTAAACTCGAACATAAATTTAACTCTTAACTAAGTATGTTATATGTAGTGTATGGTTTTCTTAACTACTATGAACGCATGGCAATCTGTTATACCTGACATGAGGCTATGACTGATGCAAATCAAATGGGAAATTCTAGCCTCAGCCCTAACAAAGAAAATTACATTAGATTGAGCATAAGTGGCACATAATAAGAGCACTCAAAAGTCGATTCATGATTCTCAACACAATATAAACTCCAATAAAACCAGGAAGAAATTAAAAATGAATTCAGATATGCTAAACAATATTTGCAGCAATTCTGAGCACCCTAGTCAAGGGAAAGCTTAGAAGAACTTGATTTGCTATTTATTGCCGAATAATTCATCAGAGCATTGCATCCTATAAATATCTCAAACAGAAGCCTGCAATTGTGAAGAGAGAACAGAGTACTCACAGTCGCCAGCCTATCGGGGACGGTAATGGAAGCCTTGACGCAGACCTCGACGGGCGGGTCGGAGGCCGAGGAGGCACGGACGTATAAAGCGCGAGTGGAGCGCGACCGCCGACGGGGCGGAGCGAAGGAAGGGGCGGATGCCAGAGTCGAGCGAAGGCGAACGGCAGAAGAGAGAAGGCAAGAGGACCGGACGGCGGAGGAGATGGTGGTGGCGGTCGCCGACATCGGTGACCACTGCGGGCGCGCGCGGAGCGGATGGATGGCTGTGGGTGGTGGCCGCAAGCCTACTTCAGATGACGATGACACGACCCGGGTACCGTCGCCGCTTTATCGCAGGACAGCAGCGTCTCGATTCTTCTACTCTTTCACGTGCATTTGCACGTGCGAGTCCGAAGAAAAATTCCGGTTCCGGCCCGTGTCCTGCTGTTGCCTCGCCCTGAGTCCTTTTCCCGACCCCCGAATCCCTCTTCTCCTCCGAACCCAGCCCCATTTCCTCTCATCCTCCCATCTTCCTCCCCCCGGAACCGCCGCCCATTTCAGGAGACTCCGCACCGTTCCCGGAAATCCGCATCCCCTGAGGCCTCCTCCAATGCCGGCCAGGCCGAGGCGATGGATGGAGAGGAGGTCCGAGTAGAAGAAAACGACGTGCGCACGTAGCTTTAACTCTTGTTGCCTTCTTTCTTGAGATGGTTGTCACATTAGAGAAATGGGTGGCTAGGGGTGGTGGCGAAGGCGAGGCTGGTGCTCAAGTTCATATGGATGGAGAAGGACATCGGGCTGGCGCTGGAGCAGGTGATGCCGGGCCGTGGGACCGTGCCGCTGAGCCCCTACTACTACTGCCCAAGGAAGGAGGCGTGGGAGGAGCTCAATTCCAAGCTGGAGGAGAAGCCATGGATCTCGCAGAAGCGCATGATCATCCTCCTCACCCAAGCCGCCGATATGTTTCTTATGGGGCCGGTTGACCCATGGGCAACAAAGATATTAATTTTTGATGGCATCCTCTCGTCATCCTCGCTTTTCCAAATGATTTATTTTAGATGATCTTACTACTTTATTTGACTTTCTTTTGAAAAAATGCAACAGGTATTTAATTTCATCCATGACATTGCTTGCAGCTGCAAGAAGCATCTCATCATAATGAAAAGAACAAAAGGAAAAAAATGGCCATGTTGCATGGGTTCTTCTAAGGGCCACCATCATTAATGTCCGATGATCGAGTCAATGAGCTGGAGCATTTAATGGTGAGTAGAGTGTCACGGACATCTCACCTCGGCCTCCAAGTTGCCTCATCCGACCTCATCTAAGTCGGGTCGGTCTCATTTATTGCTTTATTCTTATTTATGGCTGCCACGCCTCGCATCGAGGTCGGCCTCAACAGCGCCTTGGCGTCGGCCTCGCGTCTCAGCGTCGGCCTCGACCACATTGGCCTTATTCTCTCCCATATTTATAGCATTTGATACGGCTGATCGTCTTTTCTAGGTGGTATTATCTTTTGCTGATTTCCAGAGATAATGATGTGACAGCGAACCCAGAAAAGGAATTTTTGCTTCGGCCTCCAGCGATGACCTTCGGCTCTGGCCTCCAGCGATGGCCTTTGGCTTCGGCCTCCAGCAACGGCTCGATCCTAACTTGATGCCTTTTCGCATGCACAATGACCCGCCTTAGGCAACGGATCCCGAGATTCGGGGTCTATTATCGTGTACCTCGCTCACTGAAATTACGGGCAAGTGCTATCATGATCGGCAGTTACCGCTACAAGCGGCCCTCATCCAGCAACGGCTTAACTACTCGCCATTCAAAGAAACTTATCTTAACAGAAAGATTCGATGGTTCCAACAGAACGAGATAAACGGGACTCCCTAGACAGGTATAAAAAAGAGGATCCAAGCTCAACGCTGGGATCCTCTAGGAGATCTCTCTCTCTTTCTCGATTACTCTAAAAAATTTCTGTTCTACGGACCACTGACTTGAGCGTCGAAGGGTCCCTGCCGGAGCTACCGGCCCGGAGCTTTTTGCAGGTTCTCATAGGAGGAAGGCGACCATCCCGCATCCCTGAAGACCTGCAGAAACCTCAACTCATCAGGCGCTCATCGTAAGTGATTTGGCAGCAACAGTTTCCCTCCCATACTAGTCCCATATTAAAAAATCGAGACTTAGCTGTATGGTTTATAACCATTAAGTAAGATAAGTAAGTATCAATTGGATCTCTTTTAAACTATCATAATTCAAGTTGATATGAACTTTTTTATCTTGCAGCATCAAGTGTTATATCAATGAAAGCCACGCACCAATTAGAAGTGCGGCCTTGGCATTGTATCTCTCTTACTGATTTCTAATGAAACGTCTCATGCAAGTTAAATATTTTGCTGCGGTAGCTGAAGTCGGCAGCCTTCTTCACTGTCAGAAATAAAATCTGTTACGTGTATGAACAGTAACGAAGCTCTCTTTAATTTTCTTTTCTTCTTGATTCTCCGAAGGTTCTTTACCTCAACGTAGCTTGAAGTGTGAGTTTTTAAAGATTCTGGTAATCTTCAACATCGAAGAATAAACTCCCCTATCGCTTTTGCCATCGAAACAGAGGTGTTTTCGTCCATAATTGATATTAGAGCTAGTTGGTCAGCTTTTACTTTTGTTTCTTCTGGTGCGTTGCTCATCGGAAGTTACCGAAGGAAGCAGCAGAGCAGAGCAGGGCACGATGGTCGATCGCCGTCGGCCTGCTTTCTACTGCAGCCGAGGGAGCTGCAGCACCGCCCCTTTTTCCCAGTGGAAAAAAAAAAAAGAGTCATCGGATCACAAACGGCGGTCAGCACCGCCTTCGTTAGCCCCTGAAGAGGCCATCGGGTCTCTCCCCCAACCAGGGGGCTAGAAAGTTGGCCCATCGATCGCCGCACGGACGGTTATTTATTTTCTTCTTTTCCAAAAAAAATAAAAAACTTAAGTTACTGATGTGGTAACTAGGTGAGCTAAGTGCCAATGAGGCAGCCATATAGCACTAACATGAGCCACATTTTTTATGATGTGGTGCCACATGGGTTGACCGTGGTACCACATGGGTTAACAATGCTGACGTGCCTGCTTGCATGATAAACTACGTATTACACCGATATTGATGTGGCAATCTATGCTGATGTGGCAATATATGTTGATGTGGCACTAACGTGGCATGTTGACATATCACTTCATACTAATATGGTGCTGATGTGTACTATCATGGCATGAGTCTCATGTTGTTGTGGTATGTCAAATGAAATTTTAATTTTTTAATTTTTAGAATTATTAGAAAATCTAAAAGATTAAAAAAATCTAAAAAAAAGTAAAAGAAAAAGTTTCATAGAAAATTATAAAAAAGAAGGATTTATAGAAAATTATAAAAATTATTTAAAAATTTTCTATATGAGACATGATGGTTTATGCTCAATGCATGGATAGTATTAGTGCCATACTATGTGTTTTTCTTCTATAAGAATATTTTTATTAGCATAATTATTAGTACTTAGTGTACAGACATAGTTTATGTCTGTTTTGTTTTTGCTAATATAATATGTTTTGCTGATATTTGTTTATACTTAGTGTATGAAGGGTATTTATATCTTTTCTTATTACAAGCATGTTTAGTTATGCATAGTGCATGAGTAATATATGCCAAATTTTTATGTCTTTGTTGACATGAATTATACTTGATATAGTATATAGATTAGTTTCAACCTATATTGGCTATATGAATTCGTTCCAACCTAAATTCTTTGAAAAATTATTAGATTACATGTTTTGTCTTATTAAATGGGTAATGATTATGAGCTTAGCAAAATTTTTGACCCAATTTATAAATATAAATATTTAAAATCTAATTATTTTCCTTTATAATACACTTATTTATGTGCCTAATGTCCAAATCTTGCTTGATTGAATATAGTGATGGCCTCTAAAGCTATAGTAGTTGATTCCAATAAAGGTGAGAAGTTAAATGGGTGAAAGATTTGTAGTAGTTGACTCTAAATCTTAGCTATATTTGCTCATTTAGATGTGGAGCTATATTAGATGAATGTCAAAACAACGTTTCTTAATGAAAGTTTAGATGAAGAGGTTTATATGGATCAACCCATTTGCTTTGAGGTCAAAGGATAGGAGGACAAAATGTGCCACATTAGAAGATCTATATATGGTCTTAAGTAGTCATCTAGGCAATAATACCTTAGAAATCATGAAGCCATCACATCAGTTGGCTTAGATATGATTAAGGAGGACCATTGCATGTACATCAAGAAATTAAAAGATGAAATTCTGATTTTAGCATTATATGTGGATAATATCATAATAGTGAGAGTAACATGGGTTGATCAATGCTTCTAAAGAATAGTTGTCCTCTTTCTTTGAGATGAAGGATATTAGGTAAGGTAATTTATATGCTTAGAATGAAGGTCCTAAGGAATTATGCTAAGAAGATTTTTGGCTTGTCTCAAGAAATTTATATGGAGAAAATCTTAAAATGATTCCGGATGCATTATTCGAGACCCATTAATACCTTAATAAAGAAAGGATAGTTTGGTGTATGTATGATGCATGCTATGTTTTATACTTGCTCTGATATTAGCTTTGCAATCGGCTTAATTAATCGGTAACATCCTGAAAACTTTATAATTTATTGATAATATTAATGGCATTTTTCATTTGAAATGAAAGTTGAAGGGTTTCAATGAAGTGTGGACATGTTGGCCATTTGATAAATGTAAAAAGGAGAAATTATGGAGTAAATGAGTATATTTTGAGTGCTAATAAGTTTGATTTAAGAAATTGAGAGATTTGTGTTTTAATAGGCTTAAAGCACAAGAAAAATTAAGTTTAGTTTGGGTTTTGTTCTTAAGTGATATTTTTAGTAATTAGAGTCAACTCTAATTGGAGTGGAGTCGACTCTGGTATGGTTTTAAACTTTCGGTATGCTTTAGTGTTGGCTCTTGTAGAAGGGGGAGTCGACTCTATTGAAAAAACAGAAGGTTAGCATTTCTGCCTTGTATTAGAGCCGACTCTAATCTCTGCAAGAGCCGACTCTAATTTTTGTGGGAGCCGACTCTAAATCTATTAGAGCTGACCCTAAGACGGCAGATTTCTTGGGTTAAATCTTGAAATTTTTATATTTATTCAATTTTAAGTCCGATTGGAGTGTTGTTTGAACCGTTGGATTTTTAAAATTAAGCTCTTCAAATTGATAAGGTCTCTTCTTAGAAATGTTACATAAAAGTATCAATTTAAATAAAAATGATAATCTGGACTATAAATTAATTAAAAAAATGCTATATCAGGGGCAAAATGAAAAAATGCTCCGATGTCAATTGCTAATTGTGCTAAGGGTAGTTTGGAAAAGAAAATCTAAGAGCAAATATCATGGTTATAAGTGAGCCATGTATTTTTTAAAAAGTATGCATTAAGAGTGTTTGAGGGCAAAAAGGAAATCTTGCATGCCTTAGCCTCTAAGTTATCCATGACTTGGTCCTCAAGTCACTAAAGAAAAAGAAAACATGGGTTCAGCTAGAGACAAGAAAGAAAGAAAGAAAGAGAGAAAGAAGGAAAGAAAAGAGAGAAAGAGGAAGAGGAAAAAAAGAGAAAGAAAGAGGAAGGGAAAGAAAAGCTTGGGGTTTGTGTTTGGCTCTAGGTAAACTATAGCTTTCCTAGATCTTGCATGACTTTAGATTTTCTTAGATTCTTATATTTTGATGTAATAGTGGAAATAATCTTTAGTAGAGAAAGGATGAAAGAAAATAATAAGATATTAGAGGCTAGATCATGTATGCATGCATGGTTTTATGGGAAAACCTCGTGTGGAGGTAACCCTAATAGCTATCGTATCTGTATGTTGACATAGGTCAAGAGGGTTATTCCAAGGAGTCGAAATACCGGAGTTGACTACCAGTTGAGGAGTAACCTGCTAAGGTGAGTGGATTTCTCATCTAGCAATGAAAAGTTAATTTGAACTAGTATAATGAGATTAATACCTAGTTGTGGTATGTTATGTTTAGTAGAGTATTATGTATGTTTTAAATCTGAGAAATGAGAACCTAGTATATGATATTCTGATACATGAGTTTTGAGCATGAGTTTTAAGCATAAAGAAATAAGCATGAGTTTTAAGGATAAAGAAATAAGCATGAGTTTTAAGCATAAAGACATAAGCATGAGTTTCGATGAGGGGATGGTTGATGCATACATGGCATATTTGCATGATAAAGCTTTATAAATGGCATATTTTGATGTATGTATTATACTGAGCATCAAGCAGCTATGGGGCTGATCATCCTTTAGACTGTACTGTAGCATGAGCATTACATACTACTATTGAGCCGGCACCTCCTTGCGATTCGATCGTACGATGAACTCCGAAATCAGGGGTGAGCGCAGCTTGACCAGGCCAGAGGGGCAAGTTGTAAGCAGCCTGTGGGGGCATGAATCATAGCTCAGTGGAGCTGGTTACTATATATATAGCCCGTGGGGGCAGAGAAAAAACCCGAGGTTCTAGGGTTAAGGAACAAAGCACTTTGCCGGGTGAACCGCACGGGTAAGGGGTGCTATTTGTGCGGGGATCCTATTACTAGTCACGCACCTAATGAGAGTATACCTACAAGAGGATGACTGTAGGGTGGTACCTCAGAGGCATTACATACACAACCTAGTAGCATGAGATTTAAAAGTATATATTGTGATTTAAAAGGGCAGGCAGATCCCAGTGGAAATCTGGGAATTTAGTAAAGAAAGTCTAGGCTGTAAGTAAAGAATGCATATCTTTAATATTGTAATACATGGGTTTTTTTTTATCTTGATGAGTTATCTTTTAGTGGAAAGTTATTATAGAGTATTTCAGTACTGGTATATTATTTGAAGAATAAACTACATTTTACTTTATCTAATATCATGTTAAAAATATACTTTGAGTTATACAAGCTATATAATATCAGCATACAGTTGAAAATATGAGGTTATGGTTCTCTATTTCTCTATGGTTAGATGGTTATCCAGTCACTGGGACTTAGGTCTTACCCTCTATAATTGAAATTTATTTTCAGATTAGTGAGTATTTCTGTCAGGATCAAAGGATAAGCGGGACCGGACCCTTAGCTGGTGAAGCTTGCTTGGATGCAAGGGTGTATAGATGATAGCTATGTATATTGAGATAGTGTGGGATGATATTTATATATTTGCATATGTGTATATGTACAGTGAGATATGGTGATGTATCAGACTTATTTTGGATATGAATACAAGACTTATGTTTTGAAGAAAATTATGAGCATGATGTATGTACTTATGATTTTGATGTCGATTGTGAATGTGATCTTGTAAACTGCCTGAAGAATGCCATGAAAAATATTATCTGAGCAGGTTGATGCTTAGTATTGATTTGAGTGATGTGCATATATAATTGAACTGATAATAAAATATTTTTAACATGATGTGTTTTCGGATGTCTACCACTTATAATAATTGGTTGGGGTTCTCTAGCTCTTTATGGAGCGCTACATAAAGACTAGTAAAACTCTATCCGACTACCACAGGTGTACAGGTGTGCTGTCGGTGGCCCTAGAGAGAAGAGGGAGCTGACATAATACCAAAGTAATCCAAGAATTGCTTATTGGGAAGCTGTAAAAAAATCTTCTATCACATACTGCTAGTCTCGTCCTATATTAAAAAGAAGGAAACTTGAGATTAAAGGGCTTTTGTGACTTTGACTGAGCTAGCAATAGAGATGAGTGTAGGTTTACATTAGGATATCTATCTATTGGTGCAGTAAGAAATAAAACTGCACCGCCTTGTTCATGATAGAAGCCAAATATATTGCTTATTCGGCTACTATTTAGGAGGCCATGAACTGAGAAGGTTTTTGAGATAACTCGAGATATTAGCTAGTTCTCGTAAAACTATTCACATATGTTTTAATAACATGACAATATGCCAAGGATCCTAAATATTATAGTAGAACTAAGCACATTGATATTATACATCACTTCATTCATAACACGGTCAAGCAAGAAAAAATTATCCTTATGCATATCCCTACTAGTAGAATGGTGGCTAGTCCATTAACTAAGGTCATTGCTAAAGATGTGCTTTAGGCTCATATGAGGAGTCTAGATTTGTATAAAGTTTAACAGGTTAGAATATGCTTTAGGCTCATGTGAAGAGTTTAGATCTATATAGAGTTTGCCGAGTAAGGATTGTGTTATGAATATTGTTGAAATGAAATGCTTGCTTTCATTATTTTATAATATATTTTATAAATATGATAGTATAAGGCACATATGTGCATAAATATTACAAGCTTAGATCAGCCTACTCACATGCGTAATTGTCCTGGCACCTTTGTGGTAGGATGGAACAAGAGTGACCATAACAAATGCCTAAGTAGTGATATTATGAAAAATGCATATATTATATACATCATGAAAGATGCATAAATTATACAAAATACTGCATGGTTTGCATATTGTATAAATTGCAAAATGCATAGGTTGTATAAAATACTGCAGGAGTTGTAGGATGCATGAGTTGCAAAATGATTTTATGCTATTGAGTTGTATAAATTGCAAGAAAGTCACTTCAATTGGATTCGTACGGTGTTTGAGTTTGATATGACCTATTTCAGTGGAAGCTTTGCCATAGCATGCATTATGTTGCATATGCTAAAGTTGGCCAGTAGGGGCAACATAATAAATTTCCTCTCTATATCGTATAAGCCTTACAACTGTGTAGTATCCTTAGACTTGAACATATATCATAAGATTGAAGTTTAGGATAACTTCTTGGGCTTTTTCATCCAGGGTCATAAATGATACAGTCCCATGTGACATTACAAGAAGTTAATTGGATAAAAATGCATTGATATGAATGCTTAAAGAAGATTATTTGTGAACACACCTTAAGTTTGTGATCTATAACTTGGATGGCTATGTGTATAAGTTGCATATAATCATAGATATAGATGTTTGACTTGGTGATCTCAAGTATTGCTCAGAGTTAGAGTGTTTGAGGGGTTAAAAGCACTTGATTGGATGACCAAATTTTCTAGAAGATAGACAAGATTAAATTAATTGTGTGCAAGTTAGTTATATGTTAATTTAATACAGTACTTTCATTACGTGTTGCACTATATGTGAGCTTTATTAAGTTGCACATTTCATTATACTGAGGTTATGATCATTGCTCCTACGTGGACGTGCAAGAGATTATTGGCTGTCCTGGAATTCATCTACACGAACCTGCCCACATGATTCACTGGCTCTTGGTAAGGCGGTGGCCGAAGTCAGCAACATTCTTCGTCATTTGGAATAAAACAAATAAAATTCTCTATTACGTGTATGTGAACAGCAACGAAGCTCTCTCCCCCTCTTCTCCCTAATTCTTCGGTGACCCTTTCCATCTTCGGCATCGTAGCTTGGGGTGTGAGTTTTTGGAGACTCTGGTAGCTTCTTACGCCGGCCAATGAACTCTCCTGTTGCTTTCGCCATCGAAACGGAGGTATGTCCCCTGTTTCCAGCCATAAGGAGAATACACCAACTGCTATAATTAAAATAAATAAGTATACAGAACATAGCTTTGGGGAAGCAAACATATTCCATGCATTCAAAAAAATTTCTGAAATCGACTCGCACTTGCAGTTCCATATATGTTTAGTTACTTTGCTAATATTTACATCTACAATTGACTTGCTTTATTCATCTATTTTTGCAATTGATTGTTAAGAAGGGATGCCATAAATTACATTCATTTTCTTGGTCCACCTATTTCTTTCCCTCTTATCACAAATATGAATTGCTCTCTCTCTCTAATTAGGCTTTTTTAATCTTTGTTGCAATGTTTAAATTCCATCTCTGTTGATTTTCCACAATTTTATTCTTAACTTGTGACAGTCGTTCCAGTTCCACCAAACGCTGACTTCAGTATTCTGATCTCTGATTTGTTTTTACAATTTTCGCTTGCATGTTGTTTCTTCTCAACCTTTTAGTCTAGACTTTGTTGTTCTCTTATAAGATCTTCACTTGGGTCTAAATGGTTCACAATGATCATATGACATTGCAGGAGTAGCTTCCAATTTTTCCCCAGGCTTTCTTGTTCTTTTAGACATGTCTCTGCAGCAGCGAAAAGGATCACGAATATCTCTTCACCACTAATTTTTAGAGCAGCCTGTCTTTTTAATTGACCCATATTCATTTCTAATTGACCAGCATTAAATTTACATTCTTGTTTTTCTCATTGTTCTGATTGTTTACAGTTTTCTACCCCAAAATATCCCTCCCAAATTTCAATTTGCAATTGACTATGTTAATTTTATACATATACCAGCATGCCTCCTAAATATTGATTGCGACTTCATTCATGCTCTGAGTGAAGAGTTTGGAGATGGGACTTCTACAACCACATATTCATCTTGCATCAATTGTTTCAAACATTTCATTTTCTTTTTTTTTTTTTTTTTTTTTTTGCCCTTCTTTGAGCTGTTGCAATTCCTTCTATGACATAAACTTAATTATTACTATGTTTTTCTTCTCGAATTTTTTTCTTTTCCTGTCCCTTTTCTATGGCATCCATGGTTGATCTTTTTATCATAGCCTATTGGTTCCTTATAGTAATTGTTATTTTTATTCTTTCTTCAATCCTCACCTAACCATAACTTCATTATACTGTTGGAAATTTTTTATATTTTTATATGAATCAAATTCATATATCATGCAGCGGAAGATAAAATAAATACGAATTTAATTCTCAAAGCTCAAGATTCTCAGTGAACAAATTCAGTTAACAAGAAATAATGCATGATTAAATAATAAATCATACAAGTGTTCTTTATTGGAATGAAGACTGATGAAGCTGATAAACGATTTGCCACTAGCCGTCCATGCGTTCAACCTCTAATGGTGATCCACACGGAGATCTTTGGATGATGTCCTCCCAGGATTGGATGATGACCTTCTAGTGAGGGGTGCTAGCGCCTCTTTTCTTCTTCAATTGATTTTTCAAATTAAGAGAGAGAACAATTTCTTGATCAAGATCAAATCTTGATCAATCAAGAGAGGAAAGATTTCTTGATCACAATCAAATCTTGATCTATTAAAGAAAATAATTTTTGATCAAGATAAATCTTAATCTATTAAAGAAAATAATTTTTTGATCAAGATCAAATCTTGATCAATTAAGAAGGAAAGAATGACTTCTTCAACCCGCCCAAGAGTATGAGCGAATGAGAGAGAGAGGAGCTATCAACCCGTCCAAGAGAGAGAGGGACATCCTAAAGAGAAAAAGGATATTTTAGAGAGAGAAAGTAGAGTCTGGGCATTCAAGATAGAGAGAAAGAGGCATATGTTTCCAAGGGGGGCATCTCTCTCCTTTTATATATGAAGATGAGGTTGTGTAGTTCCATAAAAAGAGAGATTTTGATCCAACCACCCAACCATGCAACCATATCAAGTTGATAACAAATTATCTTAACAAATTTAGAATATTTGTTATCATGATAATGTTAGGATTACAACCACCAAACCGCATCCCTAAAAATAGAAATTTGTTATCCCATGAAACCAACATTGTATTTGGCTTCATGATGACGCCTAAATCATGGGTGTTCCCTCCTCCATGACATGAAGATGGGTCATGTCCATCATATGAGTCTAGATCCATCCTTCACATGGCATGATCTCAGCCCTTGATTTAATAGGGTTTTTACGAATCAAATCATGCCATTATATGGACCAATTAAATACCACATTATTAATCTCAATTAATCTAAGCCATCCATCATATGGACCTAGCTTAATTGGGTATCCAATTAATGGATTTCATATGTACATTATATGTACAAAAGGTCTCTTTTGAACATAAAATTTTTTTCTCTATGATGAATCATATTCATCAATTTCATGTTCTTTCACTAAGATTGATTCAAACTCAATCCTAATTAATTGGTCATCTAATTTGAATTAAGTCTAACTTAATTTTTATTTTAACTTTATCCAAAATCTCCTTAATGCATGTGACCCATTAGGTCCCTTGACACATTGGCAATAATCATGTCCATAATATTGACCCTAAGGATAACCTGGTCAACACTTTGTCTAAGTCAATTCTTTGATCAAATCAACCCCTTGATCAAATCAAAGAATTTATGATTATAGATTATGAGTGACCTCTAGCAAAGCATCATGACCACCCAAGTGTTAAGAGTTTTGTTGACGTGGTCATCAACACTTATCCATGAACGGTTACTGTATGATTCAATCCCTTCGTCACATATTCCATATCAAGTGGTATGGAATGTATCAACCATATAATTGATCTTTCTTTACTTGATCTCAGAAAATATTGACTCACATAAATTGAAACTTTGAAACCATTTCGCATTTCAACTCAACCTTGTAAGATTTTAATAGTCAATTCTATCCATCAAGTGGTCGTGGGATATAACCCTCTCTATCAAGGAAGACGAATCCTATCTTGATCAAACATCACCTTCATATACTTCATGTTATACCTAACCAACATCATATTTGCCATCGTGGCTAGAGCGACATTTACATCGTCAAAGCATGACATTCCACACATGAGGTGCAATGAAGATTTTAAGTCAAAGGATCACTCACACTACTATCATCAGAGATCAATCATTGACACTTGTAGAATATCCATATGGGATCTCTGTGGGATCATCCAATGCATCGTTACAATAATGAGTATCCACACACCTATCCAAAATCTTCTTACTTCAGCTTGCAAGATCAGCTGCTCACCACAATGGTGAAGATATGCAATGTGTGCTAGTTTCACGGCGTTCGACAGTGTTCAGTCCTATCTACGCATCGACTAGAAAAATTTAAAGAATCGAACCATAATGTAATTTTGGATCTTACAATTTGTAATTTCTATTATAAATTTTATATGCACAATTCACATTCTTTTGGGCTTTATCTCACAGGTAAATATATCCAAATATATTTATAAGAAAAACATCTGGATAGATAAAGAAACCAATAAATTTGATTTGCATTCATAATGAAATGTGTACAAACTAGCATCTAATCCAATTGGATATAAAGCACACACACTAACAATCTCCCACTTGTACTAGAGCCAATCACCCATGTATCTAATACCAAGTGACTCAGCATGACCATCATGCTTTCATTGCAATAGGACTTTACTGAACGGATTGATAATATTATCGTCCGTGGAAACTCATTCTATTTTTATATTATTTTTTCTAATTATTTTCCTAATTATATGATATCTTGTGAGTACATGTTTGAATTTTTGATGAGACCTTGGCCCCTTGGCTTGCGCAATAGCACCATTGTTATCACAATATAAGAGTACTGGATTAACAATGCTTGAAACCATACCAAGTTCAATGATGAACTTTTTGATCAAAACCGCTTCTTAGCTGCATCTGATGCTGTGATGTACTCGAGTTCAATCGTAGAGTCGGTAGTCGTCTCCTGCTTGGAACTCTTTCAGCTGACTGCACCACCATTGAGTGTGAATACATAACCTGATTGTGATTTATAATCATCTCTATCAGACTAAAAACTAAAATCTGTGTAATCCCGAACTATGAGGTTGGACCCTCCATAAATTAAGAACATATCCTTAGTGCTTCACAAGTACTTAAGGATACTCTTGTCATCCAATATTTCTCACTAGGGTTTGCCTGATATCTATTCGTAATACTCAAGGTACAAGAAACATCAGGCCTCGTACATGGCATCGCATACATGATGGATACAATTGCTGATGCGTATGGTATCCATCCATGTGCTCTTTCTCTTCTTGGGTCTTAGGACTCATGTCCTTGGAGAGATGTACCCCATGCAACATTGGCAGAATTTCTTCTTGAATTCCTCTATGCTAAACCACTTTAGCATCTTATATATGTACGTGGATTGGGTCAATCCAAGCAACCTCCTAGATCTATCTCTATAGATCTTTATACCTAATATATAGGCTACTTCTCCCAAATCCTTCATGAAGAATTTACCTGATAACCAATCCTTCACTTCTTTAAGCAAGGATACATTATTTTCTATTAATAATATATCATCCATATATAATATCAAGAAAATAATATCACTTCCATTAACTTTTTGTATACATATGGATCATCCTCATTTTTGATGAAATCAAACTCTTTGATTGTCACATCAAACCGGATGTTCCAACTTCTAGATGCTTGCTTAAGTCCATAAATAGACCTTTGTAGCTTGTAATTTCTTAGGATCTATGGATTCAAAAACCCTCTGGTTGTATCATATACACATCCTTCTCTAAATTTTTATTTAGGAATCCATCTGCCAGATCTCATAGTCAAAATATGCTGCTATCAAGCAAAATTCTTATGAACTTATGCATGGCTATAGGTGAAAAGGTTTCATCAAAGTCAACATCTTATTTTTACTTGTAACCTTTTGTAACTAGCCTTGCCTTATAGGTAATCACATTACTATCCATGTCGGTCTTCTTCTTGAAAATTCATTTGCACCCAATGGGTTTTACCCTTCAGGTGGATCAACCAAGGTCCATACTTGATTGTCATACATGGAGTCCATTTTAATTTTATGGCCTCAATCCATCTCTTGGAGCTAATGTCAGACATTGCCTCCTTGTAGTTGGTAGGCTTATCATCCTCTATGAGAAATGCATATCTCTTAGGGATGTGAATTGTCCTACTAAATCTACATAGTTGGTGTATACTTGGAACTACTTATTGCTTTACCTCTCCTGATAGAGACTCATGCAATGGCTGCCTGAATATGGGTTGAGTCTTTAGCTCAACTCTCACTGCATTTGGCATGTGCTCCGTTTTATCTAATCAGTCTTTATCAATTTATGGTTCTTGAGCTTCACTAAGTTCAATCTTACTCCCACTACCCTTTTATGTAAGAATCTCATTCTTCAGAAATGTGGCATTTCTTAAGAAAAACACTTTTTGCTCGAGTAGGTGGTAGAAGTAGTATCCTATTTTTATTTTGGATACCTCATAAAATTACATTTATCAGATCTAGCTTCAAGTTTATCTGATTCATTACGCTTCACATAAGCATAACAGCCCCAAACCCTTAAATGATTAAGGGATGGTTTCTTTCCATACTATATCTCATAGGGAGTAGAGTTGACCGATTTAGATGGAACTCGGTTTAGGATATATTTGGCAGTATTTAGCGCATAATCCCAAAATATTTTTGAAAGATCTACAAGGCTCATCATCGAACGTATCATATCTAATCATATGCGATTTTTTCTTTCTAACACTATTATGCTGTGATGTACCAGAAGGAGTCCATTGAGGAAGAATCACATTCTCCTTTAAATAATCTACGAATGATGGCTCAAGTATTCACCACCTCAATCTGATCAAAGCATCTTAATACTTTTGCTAGTTTATTTTTTACTTCGCATATGAATTCTTTGAACTTTTTAAAGGCTTCATATTTATGCTTCATCATATACGCATAACCATATCTACTATGGTTATCTATGAATATGATGAAATAAGAAAAACCTCCTATGGCTTGAATGTTGATGGGTCCACATACATCCGAATGTACTAAACCCAAACATTCAATTGCTCGCTCACCTTTTTCGGTAAGAGGTGACATGGTCATCTTGCCAAGTAAGCATGACTTGCATTCCTCAAACGATTCCCAATCGAATAAGCCTAAGTATCCATCTTATGTAACTTGGTTAAACGCTTTTTATTTACATGGCCTAAACATAATGCCATAGGTATAAGTCCCTAAAATTATTTGATTTTAATCTTTTTGATTCAATATTGAGAATAGGGACTTGAAATTAAGAACATAAATTCTATTGAATAATCCAGCAGAACCAAAGAACATTTCATTTTAAAAAATAGAAATATATTTATTTATAATTTCAAATGAATACCCATCTATTACTAAACATAAAACAGATATAATATTCTTTGTTATGTTTAGAACATAGTAATAATTACTAAGTTCAATTATAAGCCCTGTGGGCAAAGATAAAGAACAAATTCCTACAGCTAATGCAGCAACTTTTGCTCCATTTCCTATACGTAGGATCACTTCATCTTTTTTCAATCTTCTACTATTTCTTATCATCTTTATATTAATACAAATATGAAACCCACAACTAGTATCTAATACCCAAGTAGAATAAGTAGTAATAGAAGAAAATATCTCATTATATACGCACCTGATGTAGAAGTATCCGCATGGTTATTATTTTTCAGGTTGGCTCGATAAGCCTTGCAGTTGCGCTTCCAGTGCCCATCCTTGCCACAAAAGTGACATTTTTTCTTGGCTACATTCCTTAGCCAATCAAGAAAATTGAGTCTATTTGTTGAACTCTAGGTTACCTCTAAGATTAATTTTTACTCATGATGTCTCTTACAACTTTATAGAAAATAGAACGAGTCAATTATTATGAATGCAAATCATCGATTTAATATGATAATTTTAAAATTTTTAATTAAATTGATTACTCCCACTATTTTATCGAGCTTAATAGCCATCTCTATTCATCTCAAAAAATTATCAAATAGTTTCTTAGTGGGTTAGGATCCTCAAATTAACTTACCTTGACCTTGGCTTTGGTACAACAAATCTTAGTAAGCCAATTTAGGTAGATATTCATCAATCACATCAAATGTGACTCTTAGATCATTTATGGGACATTGCCTTATCAATCACATCTGCATGTGATCATTCTAAATTTTGCCTCTAGATTAGATTGACCCTGACTTCGATCAATTATGCCAGCTAATCTAGTTACGTCAACCTATTATTCCCAATCAACTCCTTATAAGTACACTCGATCTTGGCTTTGGCACAACAAATCTCATGACCTAATTATTTTGTATTATGTGAACAATGAAATGAATAAGGACTTAATATTCATGGAGGGATTTTACGCATTTAGGTCTCATCATGCATGTACAACATTTGTATCATGCTTGGTTGCATATCATATATGCAAATTTTAGATTAATTTTAATTAACTAAATTTCATAAAATCTAATCTTATGAATGAGATTCCTAATTAAATTAGGATCCCTGACCACTATCTATTTAGGAACCCTACTCAGGTGATCAAATTAATTGTTACCATCCTAACTAACCCACTTAGTCTAATCAATTCGATGCTTTCCTTACAATGGCCAGGTCAGTAGTCAAACCTTGGCCAGGAGGTAAGCGAATGGAGTAATTAAAAACCTTTGATTCAAGCCTTTCTTAGATACCAATGTAGTTAAGCCCAATTGCAAAAGACTAACCATGGGATCACAGGATCAAACAATGATGTAGTTAAGTCTAATTTTTTTAAACCTTATCATATATTACATTTATGATAAGATAAGATAGTGATGTTAGAGATTTATGATAAGTTTTAAATATTTTATAACAATTTATTTTTAATATTTGTCTTATTATTATCTGTTATGATAAATTAGTTTGCATCACATGAAAATCCTAATTGGTATTTATCATAACATCCTTAACAACTATGATCATAATAACATGTCAAAAATTTAAAATTTAAATTTTAATCTTGATTTTTATATTATTATATAATTATTTTATTTTAATCATATCATTTATCATGTCAAAATTAGATTCTAAACATGATAGCTTAAATTTCAGACTTTGTGATTATGTTACACATAAATCATAATTTTTAATTTTAATATGATTAAATCTAAATAATTTATGTTTATTATTATATAATAAACTTTTTAAATATTTAATATAAAATAATAACTATTTTAGATTTTAATCATATTATATCATGTTACATGATATCTTAAATTTTAGACTTTATGATTATGTCACACATAAATCATAAATTTTTAATTTTAACATGATTAAATCTAAATAATTCATGTTTATTATCATATAATAAACTTTTTAAATTTTTAATCTTCATTATATGGCAAGATTCATATTTTACATCGTCTGTAAAATTTAATCTATGCATATAAAAATTAGAACTCATGTAATCTTTCAAATTAACTGAATTTGAAGCTTGACCTGGCTTTGATGTCACTTGTTGAAAATTTTGTATATTTTATATTAATCAAATTTATATATCATGCAACAAAAGATAAAATAAATACGAATTTAATTCCCAAACCCAAGATCCTTAGGGAACAAATTAAGTTAATAAGAAATAATGCATGATTAAATAATAAATCATACCTATATTTTTTATTGGGATGAAGACTGATGAAGCCGATAAATGATTTACCACTAGCCGTCCATGTGTTCGGCCTCTAATAGTGATCCATGCGAAGATCTTTGGATGATGTCCTTCCAGAATTGGATGATGACATTCTAGCAAGGGGTGCTAGCGCCTCTTTTTTCTTTAATTAATTTTTTAAATCAAAAGAGAGAACAATTTCTTGATTAAAATTCAATCTTGATCAATTAAGAGAGAAAAGATTTCTTGATCAAGATCAAATCTTAATCTATCAAAGAAAATAATTTCTTGATCAAGATCAAATCTTGATCATTCAAGAGAGAGAATGACTTCCTTCAATCCACTCAAGAGGCTATGAGCGAATGAGAGAGGGAGAAGATTTCAACCCGTTCAAGAGAGAGAGGGATGTCATAGATAGATAAATAATATTTTAGAGAGAGAAAGTAGAGTCTGAGGATTCAAGAGAGAGAAAGGAGGAGTTAGGCATATTTTGCAAGGAGGGTGTCTCTCTCCTTTTATACATAAGGAGGAGGTTGTGTGGTTCCATAAAAAGAGGAATTTTGATCTAACAACCCAATCATGCAACCATATCAAGTTGATAACAAATTATCCTAACAAATTTATAATATTTGTTATCATGATAATATTAGGATTACAACCACCAAACCGCATCCCTAAAAATAAAAAATTCGTTATCTCATGAAACCAACGTTGGATTTGGCTTCATGATGATGCCAAAATCATGAGTGTTCCCTCCTTCACGATATGGAGATGGGTCATGTCCATTACATGAGCCTGGATCCATCCTTCATGTGGCACGATCTCAATCCTCGATTTAATTGAGTTTTCACGAATCAAATCATGCCATCATATGGACCCAATTAAATGCCACATTATTAATCTCAATTAATCTAAGCCATCCATCACATAGATCAAGCCTAATTGATTTTATATGTATATCGTATGTACAAAAGGTCTCTTCTTTGAACATAAAATTCTTTCGTCTACGATGAATCCTATTCATTAATTTCATGTTCTCTCATTAAGATTGAGTCAAACTCAATCCTAATTAATTGGTCATCTAATCTGAATTAAGTCCAACTTAATTCCTATTTTAACATCATCCAAATCTCCTTAATGTGTGTGACCCATTAGGTCCCTTGACATGTTGGCAATAATCATATCCCTAATATTGACCCTAAGGATGACTTAGTCAACACTTTGTCCAAGTCAATTCTTTGATCAAATCAACCCCTTGATCAAATCAAAGAATTCATGATTATAGATTATGAGTAGCCTCTAGCAAAGCATCATGACCACCCAAGTGTTAAGGGTTTTGTTGACGTGGTCATCAACACCTGTCCATGAATGGTTACCGTATGATTCAATCTCTTCATCACATATCCCATATCAATTAGTGGTATGGAATGTATCAACCCTGTAATTGATCTTTGTTTACTTGATCTCAGAAAAAATTGACTCACATAAATTGTAACTTCAAAACCATTTCAATTTCCAACTCAACCTTGCAATGATTTAATAGTTAATTCTATCCATCAAGTGGCCATGGGATATATAACCCTCTTTATCAAGGGAGATGAATCCTATCCTGATCAAACACCACCTTCATGTGCTTCATATTATACCCAATCGACACCATATTTACCATCCATGGCTAGAGCGACGTTTGCTTGTCGTCAAAGCATGATATTCCACACATGAGATGCAATGAAGATCTTAAGTCAAAGGATCACTTCATCACCATTATCAGAGATCAACCATGACACTATATAGAATATCCATATGGGATCTCTATGCAGGTCATCCAATGCATCGTTACAATAACGAGCATCCACACACATTCAAATATTCTTCAGTTTGTGAGATCAGCTACTCACTACAAGGTGAAGATATGTAATATGTGCTAATCTCATGGAGTTCAACAGTGCCCAGTCCTGTCTACGCATCGACTAAAAAAATTTAAGAATCAAACCATAATGTGTAATTTTGGATCTCACAATTTGTAATCTCTATTACAAATTCCATATGCACAGTTCACATTTTTTGGGCTTTATCTCACAGGTAAAATATATCCAAATATATTTATAAGAAAAACATTGAATAGATAAAGAAACCAATAAATTGGATTTGAATTCATAATGAAATGCGTACAAATTAGCATCTAATCCGATTGAATTTAGGGAACACACACTAACATATACATCAGTGGTTTTTGCTGCAAATTTGTACATGACATATATTCTCATAAGGTCACTCCAGGGCTTCTCTTATCATATTCTCTTCATTCATCATCTCTCTGGGGATTCTGGTTTACCAAGTTAGCCTAGTTTGCTACACAGATTAGTGTGCTAGTGGTTATTTATTTAAAGGCCATGCATCATGCCAGTTGCTTCCTTTAATTAGTTCGAAAATGGTCAATGGCAATGTGCATTACGTATCAAGCTGTAGAAATGTCTGAATCTATTTGTCTATTATAGCATTTATTAAATACTTGTTGGAAAAAACTTTTTAATTGTTTCTTCCTGATTATGCAAGCAACTTATGATGAACTTCTATGCTGATACAATCAATACAAAGGGAACATCATTTGGAGTTGGTGAATCCTTGTATTCACCTTAAGTAGAATGCCGAAGTTCTGTTTAGATAAGCTACAAGCTGGTAGAAACAAGGGGATAAAGGCATGCACAAACTGGACACCTTGGTACTATTTATATTATTTATTTATCTATTTTTTTCAATTTTCAGTCATTCTCATATTGAATCTCATAGTGTTCTAAAGCTTGGCTCTCATTATTATATCTGGAAAATAAGCTCGCCATATTGGTTATGGAATGATGGCATTAAGTTGAAAAGAAGGCCGGTAATATATTCGAACCTCAATGAATCATGCTTTAACCCATATTAGCCAACTCTATATCATTGTAATAATGTTTATAATTAAGTTTGTAGTTTTCTTCTGTTCCTTGGCACCAGCACATTGCTCTTGAATTCTGATGGTGCATGCACATCATGGGGAAAAAAAAGTGCCTTGTGATTAAGTTTTTTCTATAAAACTTTCTTAGTTCTTAGTTTGATTTTGAACCATGAACATCTGCCTTTTTCTTTTTGAACGATACCCTGAGTTGCTTAAACTGGTATGCTTGAACAAGGCAGCAGATCCAGTTCAGAGATGGTTATTGATCTATTCATTCTCACATTTTTCTTGTCCAAACCACAATTTTGTGTTCATTTTCTATTAAAGCAACTGTAGGAAGTCTTTTAGAGCATGAGCAGTAGGGCCTGGAAAGTGATATGTCTCATTTTCATTGTGCTTGACAAATGGTTTACTGAGTAGAACTGTTGTGGAGTGTGTCATAAAAGAAGGTGGATGCCTTTTTCTTTTTTCTTTTTTGTTCTTTCATTTTAAACATAGCTGAAATGGAATGGTTGTACGCACTTGTTTGTTGGGATTATTTCAGTCATATAACTGAATCGGGGCCCATGAGACCCTTCTTACTTAAGATCCCACATCGGGTAGAGAAGAAAAGGATGAGTGATTTATATATAGTAAATCAAGAAGGACAAAGTACTAATTGGATCCCTTTTGGACTGTGGTAGCCCAAGTTGGTGTGGACCTTGTCCGTCTTACTTTCTTGTAACGAAACGGCCCAGAGCCTGGGTTTTACAAAATGGTATCAGAACCATGCACCAGTCGGAAGTGCAGGATTTAAATGCCACACAAGGTAAAGTGCTACATCCATGAGGGATGGGAGCCATCTTTGACCTATGGGGGCTACCTCTAGATCCCTGCCTGCCTGGTGGTTGCCTCAAGATCCTACATCGGGTAGAGAATAAAAAGATGAGCGATTTATATGTAGTAAAGCAAGAAGAATAAGGTACCAATTGGATCCTTTTGGGCTGTAGTGGTCCAAGTTAGTGTAACCTTGTCGGTCTTGCTTTTTTGTAACGAAACGGGCCTGAAACCCGAGTTGTTACAGGGCCTTACTGACTGTTTTTTAACTACATTGTCTTTTAATTTTATATGTGATGCATGTATTTTTGCTTGGGAGTCAGGATTTTCTAAGAATGAGTCTGTTGTGATCTTGTTAAATGAATTCTTCCTAAAAGATATGCATGCAAAGCTGAAGCTACTTTAAAATATACGATTGATTCAAAGTTTTAGGGCATTCAGGGTTTCTAATCAGGAATGAATTATCTCATGGGCATCCCATATCTTTTGGGACTGTCTGATAGTTGTGTAATAATCCAATTTTACATTAGCCAACTTTTTTTTTTTTTGAGACTTACTGATTATATGTTATAATATTTCAATAAATCTCTATGTTGACTCTTAATATCTTATCCTTTCTGGATTGCATTTTGAATCATTTCTTAAGTACTTATGATTTGTCATTATGCACTCTCAAATGTTGCATTTTATTTTCTTCACCTTGGATCGTGAGAGGTGGACAATAGCAAGTTAACTTTTTTTTTTTGTCCTTTTCTTTTTTGCTAAAACTGCAATCTATTCTATATAGTTTCTGAATTTTGTATCAGGCTGGAAAAGAAATGTAATGGGTTTATTTTTATTTTTGCATGTTAACTTTTTTTATTTATAAAAAAAAGTAGGTATAAAATTGCGTAGCTTATCAAAGCTTCACGTTTAAATAATGATGCCTTGACCAGTTTAATTTTTTCTTTTTTGGACCTCATTCTTAAATTTTATTTGACAGGGAAAGAGGGTTTATATATTGACTCCTAAAAAAGGAAAAAAAAAGCTAAAATTTCTTGTTTGATATGCAAAGATATATCTCGTCTATTTATCCCTTGGCATCATTGAGCTATTGGGTGAAAGCTTGAATTTATTCATGATTTTATTTCCATACGTACTGCAGAACTAATTCTATTCAAATGATTTTGCTACTATATAACCATCATAAATAATGGCCATTGTGCTAAATTTTTTTAAAAAAAATAACTTCTGAATTAATGTACAAATCGATCATAAGGGTTTTTGTTGTAATTTTTTTAAATGTTATTTATAAAAAAAGTAAAACTAATGTATATAAGATATCGATTCGTCAACCTGAAAGGCATAAACAAAATTCATAATGTCTAAAGTGATGTAAATGTAGTCTTTGAAATGTTAATCTTTAAATCATCTTCAAAAAGAATTGAAATTTATTAAAATAAATAAATAAATGAATGATGCCTCAAAATTCTAGATGAGACCGTCCAATTGATTTGAAAAGGAAAAGTCTTTCTGCATCGCCCTCGGTATAGGAAGACACACCGAGTGCGCTCATTGGCTACGTGCCCGTGCGGGCGTGCGTGCAAGGCGTGCTATGGCCCATTGGCTATGGCATGTGCGTCCGCACGGGTGTGTGGCTATTATGCACCGAAGGCAGTGCACAAAGTCGTTCCCTTTGAAAAATATTCAGTCCCAAAATTTCAGTCGGCCAGAGCATATGCCAATTTCTTCTTCAGCAAATCAAGCCCATGGGCCACTGGTTGGACTTACCCGAGAGGACCACTGTTGTTTAACGAAAAAAAAAAGTTTTTTGTGCACAGAAGGTGGTACACAAAGCCGCGCATCATGCATGCGTATTGACGATGCACTTATGCGCACACACGTGTAGGATGTATTGTGGCTCAATGAACCATAGTATGCACGTGTATATGGGGCACCTTATAGCGTCTGCTATAACGTTGTCCTATACCACCTTCCTTGCAATAATGTCTTACATTCCTACCTTTAGATCGGTGCTTCTTCCTCTCTATCCTGCAAAGACATTGCAGTAGCATTCGTAAATGGAAATCATTTTGTGGAGATATTAATTAAACGTCTCTTACTCATCCTTAAATGACTCAAAAATTATTTTTTTACTAATTTATTTATTTTGTAGGTGTTTCTGTTGTCGGGTCATCCCGTTTCCCCAATAGCGACCAACTGGCGAAGATATTATTACCTTGTGCTTCTGGATGGCAACTTCATATGAATCTAGGATTCAACAGTTCAAACAAACAATCTCATCAGATATTATTAGCGAGACTATTGAGTTGTAGAGTGCAATTTTTATCAATATACAAAGTTGTATAATGTTTAAAATTTTTATATAAAGTGTATTATTTTATTAGTTGATTGAGCAATGTGTACAATTGTCAAGGAAATCTTTCCAGAGCATGCTGAGTCCTTCAACAAAAAGTATTTTAGGAGGCACCATTTTGAGCCCGTAATGATAGTCAGCAGTTGGAGCTTGCTATGCGCACTGGCACGAGTTGGAGCGTGCCGATGGCCCGTGCCAGTGAGTGCTGGCCCGTGCCGACTTATGCCAGAGCATATCGATGCATTCCAGCATGAGTTGGGGCATGCCGGTCGGCCTATGCCGATGAGTGCTGGCCCAAGCCAGCATGTTGGAGCGTGCAGATGCGTGCCGGCACATGCCGATGCGTGTCGGGGCATGCCGATCAGCCCATGCCAGAGTGTGCCGGGGTCCTACTTGGGACTTTCATTCAAAATTCAAATTTTCATTCAAAATTCAATGTATTTATAAAATAAATTAATTTAAAATTTCATTCAAAATTCAAAATTTAAAGAAAACTCAAACTTTCATTCAAAATTCAATGTATTTTACAAAAAGATGTGCTATGTGCTAAAAAGCTACAAAATACATGAGATACATCATCAATCCCCACCTCGCCATCATCGGCGCCTGTACTACGATGCATGACTACGGCCATCAAGCTCAACTGTTGAGATATGCTGGCCCTACAATGCTGGTGATATCTGAGAAATAACATCGTATCGGTCGATCCCCTGTGACGTAATCTCTTCCTGACCCATATATAGAATGCTGGTGCTAATGCTAATAGCATCTGCAATACATCGCCCTTGCATGTCTGCATCAACATTATCGGGACGTGATCGGGAATAGATGCTGATTGGCTCTCTGGGGGGTGAACTGCCATGTGCGTGATACGAGAATACTAATCCATATATCCTGGTACAATCTGACGGTCGGGTCACCGAATGGCTCCTGCTCGCTTGGCTCAGCAGGTGATCCTCCCACCTCTCCCACATTTGATCATAGAAGATGTACCAGATGCGGTACGATGTTGCTGTTGATCCTCTGTTGGCTCGCTTAGGGGCTAGTGGCGCGCGGAGGATCGTTTGTATCCTGTCGAACTATCGTAGAACCCTTTTAGGATGATAGGGTTCTATGACATCCATGCACTTCAGGCATCCACTAAAGAATGCAATATCTAGGAATGGATGATCCTCCGAATATGACGATGGGGATCCCAACCTACCTGCAACAGATAAATCCTAATCAGTTTGATAATATATGGCAAATCATAAAATATACAAGTGCATATGGTACATACCTCATCAGCCCTCAAAATGTCCAATGACTCACGTAGAATCACTAAATGGTCCATCGTGGTACGTGGTGGACTACCGAGAATCCATCGGTGCATGCGGGGCCTAGCATCAGTATAATCCAGCTGGGTGAGGAGTGAGTAATGGAAAATGCTCATAAATCTATGCCTGGAGCAATGTCATATATCCACTAATCTGTTTAATGGATGCCCTAGACACAATCTCCAACTGCCGATATAAATGAGCCAAGGCACGGCATATGTGCTCACCCTATCCAGATCCGAAGTAGAGAAAATAAGCTATAGGCACCCTCGTTTCGCTCTTATCAAAAAGAGTGTGCACCCTAACAAAAATAGAAATATCCTCGCTGCATACTCCATCCTATGGTGGATATCTCTATAGATACAGCATGAAAATTACTTTTAGCCACTCTAACCTCACAGACTGACCGTACTGATAGCGCCTTCTGACGCGCGTCTATATGTGACACACTTAACAGCTCCTAGTAGGGCCTCATCATTCCGATCACTCATCTATTACATGATTTGACACTGAGGCACCTATGACACTAATCCCTAATATGGTGGCAACGTTATCCAATGTGATCATCATCTCGCCAAAGGAAAGATGGAAGGTGTTTATCTCGAGCTGCCATCTCTCTATGAAGCCTAAGACAAGAATCTTATCGGTAAACCGATAAGAGCAGTGCACTAGTTCAACCAGGCACGACTGCTGAACTATTTCTCTAAATCTCCTATTTGATTGCCCTGATGCCCACCACTACCACTCACCTACCTTGCAGCATGGTTCATGCACTTCAGTGGGGTCCATTCCTGTAAAATATAAATGGATAACATGAATAAATTATATAACGCATCGTAATAATATATAAAAGAAAATATAGTAGAATAACAAACAAACAATACCTATTGCCTCCAGATAGAGGTGATGCGTGTCATAGCGCAACGATTTAAATACCTTAATTCCACTAATCTTAGGTAGAGTAGAGAGTAAGGGGTCGAATCCACAGGGACTTTGAGTAGTTATGTTAAAATAAATTTATACAATTAAATATTTAAATAAGCAAACAATTGGTTATAAAAAATTTAAGATGATTTATCTTAATTATAGTACGGCCCGTACCCATAGATCACGGCCCGTCCTTTTAAAGAATAGATCAGTCAAAAATTATTTTTGCTTGAAGAATATTCAATAAAAAGTAAACATAAATAAATACTTTATTTCATAGTATCTAAAAGATTATATAAAAAAATATAATCTACTTCTACTTCCTGAGATGATGGATCTGCAAATCTGCTTCTTGCTTCCTTCTTTCTGAGATAAGAAGATGGTTGAGTATGTAAGGTATGATGGTTGGTGGAAGGAGAACGGATAAAAAGATTTGGGTTATGGAGTGGAGGAAACAGAAATAAAAGTGGGACGGAACCAAAAGAAGAACGAGGGATAAAAGGATTATTGGATGATTCCTCAAGTGGCTCCGATGGTGTTCGTTTATAAGGAAGAAAGACGTATCATTCCGTGTGTAATCCTTTAACTGCTCGCCTTATCTCTACATATCAGATTTGTTCCATTCAAAGTTCAAATCAACCTTAAAAATATCACATGATTTCCTCTTATTTGTACTGCTTTAAATGCGTGCAATTCCAGGGTTAAATCTTGAAAAATCCATTTTGAGCTCGTTTCAAGTTTGATTTGAGTGCCATTTGTACCGTTGGACTCCTAAAATCAAACTCTTCGAGTTGGCAGGGTCTTTTCCTAAAAATATTACATAAAATTATAAAATTTAAAAGAATAACAATAATTTGATCTATAAATTAATACTTTTATGGCTAGTATTTATGTACTTATCACTCCACCTAACTTAATCATTGCTAGTCTCTTAGCAATATAATTAAAATAAAATCATGTGTCACTAAGATTCTTTTTGCAAGATTAAATATAGGCTTAAAGTTGAAAGAAGCTAGCCGGTATCACTAACTAAGTATTGGGTTTTTGAAGTAAATTTCAGTCAAAACTATCAGAAACTTTTTTAGAGTTCATCCATAGATCTACAACACTTGTGTTTGTGATGGCTAACTTAGCATTTCGGTACTAGCTTGTAAGGAACAATGGTATCTTCGCTTATCACTTACTTTAGTCAATTTTTATACACCCTTAAATTAAGCACCTAACCCTAGGTAGCTTTCACACTGCCTGATATATATTTTTTATTTTTTTATTTTTTAGCATATCTTTACACTGCCCACTTTTTGATGCGATCAATGCTTACTTAGGCGAAGGTGCCCGAAAACTCGATGAAAACCGATGTTTAGACTTGCTTTTATTTTATTTTTATTTTTTAATCAGGCAGGTAGCTCCTTCCTTAAATTCAGGTTTTCTCATGGGGTGTATATCAATTACAATTATCAATAATGATTGAATCTTGAATTGACCTTACAACTAATATCTAGTTTACCTCGTTAGTGTGCATGTGCAAAAAAAGTGCTAATAGCCTTTAGATGACCTAGGTAAGCCGCTAAAAGTCTGACAGCTAGTCTACTCCATGGTTTGCTACAGTAATTAGCTAATACTTTCTAACTCTATAGAATTTCTTTCATGGCACATGATTTAAAAAAATTTAAAATTTTTAAAAATTGCCAAGGTGTTTTCAAATATTTTTCAAAAAGGTTTCCTACCCCCAACTTAATTCTCATTATCCTCAATGATAGAATAAAGAAGAATAAAATAAGAAGAAATACCACTGGATGAGATATGCCTCGTGTAATGTTAGGAGTGACCGTGCAGAGCAGTCTCTTATTCCTATAAATAAGAATCACTAAAATAAAGTCAGAAAATAAAAATTTAGGTTGCCTCCCAAGAGCGCTAAGTTTAAAGTCTTTAGCAGACTGTGCTTAGAATTATGGTAATACTGATCCAAAAGGTCAATAGATTCAACTAACTTTTCATCATTAATTCCATCCATATAAGGATTCAATCGTTGACCGTTCACCTTAAAAATATTTTCTTGCTTAGGATCTTTGAGTTCTATCGCCCCATGGGGAAATACCTGGGTTACAAGAAAGGGTCCGTCCTAGCGGGAGCAAAGTTTTTCAAAAAAGTCTTAGTCTTGAGTTGAAGAGCCAAACTTTTTAATTAGGTTCAAAGGTTTTTCTCGAAATGTATTTATCGTGGTATGCTTTAGTTCGAGCCTTATAAATTTTAGCATTTTGTACGCTTCATTGCGTAGCTCTTCTAACTCATTCAACTGGAGTCTCCTATTGGAACCTACATTTTTTATATCTAAGTTAAACTGTTTAATAGCCCAAAATGCATGATGTCCAATTTACTGGCAAATGACAAGCTTTTCCGAACACTAGTCGGTAAGGAGACATTCTTATGAGAGTTTTAAATGCAGTACGATAAACCCATAGTGCATCATCTAAACGTGTTGACTAGTCTTTTCTATCGGGCCTTACCGACTTCTCTAAAATCTGTTTGATCTTTCTGTTAGAGATTTCTACTTGGCCACTAGTCTGGGGATGATATGGTGTTGCAACTTTATGGGTTATCTCATATTTCTTCATTAAGTTCTCAAAGTGCCTATTAGTAAAGTGTTTACCTCCATCACTAATAATAGCTCTTGGACATCCAAATCGACTAAAAATATTATGTTGAATGAATTTGATTACAACCTTATGATCATTAGTTCGGGTTACTATGGTTTCAACCCATTTTGACACATAATCTACTGCAACCAATATGTGTTCGTATCCAAATAAAACAGAAAAAGGTCTCATAAAATCGATCCCCCAAACATCAAAAATTTCGACTACTAATATGGGAGTCAGCGCATCATATCTTTCTTGGAAATATTTCCAATTTGCTGGCATCACAAATAGTTTCGGCTAAACTCATGTGCATCCTTAAAAAGTGTTGGCTAATAAAATCCACTCTGCAACACTTTTGCTGCAGTTTTCTTTCCACTAAAGTGTCCTCCATAAGCAAGGGTATGACAGAAGTTAAGTATGCTTTTGAATTTGCTCTTAGGGACACATCGTCTAATTACCTGGTCAGGATAATGCTTAAACAGTTCAGGTTCTTCCCAAAAATAATATTTTACTTGTGAAAAAAATCTATTATTTTCTTGTTTAGACCAGTGAGAAGGAATTTGTCCTTTTACTAAGTAATTGATAATATGGGCAAACCAGGGAAGACCAGAAGAAATTGAAAAAAGTTGATCATCAGAAATTTCTCCATGATCTCATCTGTGCTTGATATGTGTTCAACTAAAATTCTAGAGATGTGATCAGCTACCACATTTTCAGAACCCTTCTTATTACGGATCTCTAAGTCAAATTCTTGTAGAAGCAAAATCCATCTGATCAATCATGGTTTAGTATCTTTCTTTGATAAGAGGTATTTAAGGGCTGTGATCAGAGTAAACCAAAACTTTAAATCCTAAAAGATATGATTGAAATTTTTCTAGAGCAAATACAATAGCTAATGACTTCTTTTTAGTAGTAGTATAGTTTAGTTGAGCATCTGAAAGGGTTTTGCTAGCATAATAAATCACATGTGGCTCCTTATTGATTCTTTGTCCTAACACTGCACCAATTGCAAAATCTGATACATCACACATGATTTCAAAGGGAAAGGACCAATCAGGGGGCTTGATAATTGGTGCTATGGTCAAAGCTGTACGAAGAGTATTAAGGATTTCAAACAATTATCATCAAAAATAAAAGGGGTTTCTTTGGCAAGCAATTTGCACAAAGGTCTAGAAATTTTGCTAAAGTCTTTGATGAATCTCCTATAAAATCCAGCGTGACCAAGAAAGGATCGTATTTGTTTGACTGAAGTTGGAGGTGGGAGTTTTGAGATGACTTCCACTTTGGCCTATCTACCTCAATCCCCTTCTTAGAAACAATGTGGCCTAAAACAATTCCCTCTCGGACCATAAAATGGCTCTTTTCCAACTTAACACCAAATTTGTTTGTTTACATTGTTTCAATACTTGAGCTAGGTTATTAAGTGATCCCAAATACTGAAAAGTCATTCATGAATACCTCCAAAAATTCATCTACCATGTCTGAAAAAATTGCCAACATGCATCGCTGAAATGTAGCAGGTGCATTACAAAGTCCAAATGGTATGCATCTAAAAGCAAACGTTCCATATGGACAAGTGAAGGTGGTTTTCTCTTGATCATCAGGAAAGACTGGTATTTGATTATACCCTGAATAACCATCCAGGAAGCAAAAGAATTGCTGACCAGCTAATCGTTCTAGGATTTGATCGATAAAAGGTAGCGGAAAATGATCTTTCCTAGTAACGTTATTCAGTTTCCTATAGTCTATGCAAACTCGCCAACCAGTTGTGGTATGAGTTGGAAGCAATTCTCATTCTTCATTCTTCACCACAGTAATTCCTGATTTCTTAGGTACAACTTGGGTAGGACTAACCCATTTGCTATCAGAAATTGGGTAGATAATCCCTGCATCTAACCATTTTACTACCTTTTTCTTCACAACCTTTCTCATAATAGGATTAAGTCTCCTTTGCATGTCTCTAAAAGGTTTGGCATTTTCTCGCAATGAATATGATGCATGCAGATGGAGGGGTCAATTCCTTTCATATAGGCAATGGACCATCCAATCACCTTATATTCTTTGAGCACTCCTAAAAGCTGGTCTTCCTGATCAATAGTTAAATCAGATGCAATGATTACTGGAAGGGTATCATTGGGTCCAAGAAATGAATATTTCAACATAGCAGAAAGAGGCTTTAACTTAGGGAAGGTGGTGCTTCTAGGGAGGGTACCATCATTGTACTAGAGTGTGTTAGGTAATTGGTCGTATTTTACAGTCCAAGGAGGAATGGTGCTAAAATCGGATGGCTCTAAAATTGCATTTATTTCTTTAGTATATCCATCAATATCAAAATCATCCACTTCAAAATGTGTCAGACATGCCTGTAAAGGATTTGAGTCGAATAAAGCAGGGGTCTTATCATCTATAATTTTCTCTAGCATATTGATCTCATTATGGTCGTATAGAGGTGGTCCTTGAGATGCATTAAAAATATTCAACCTCAGCTTTTTATTTCCAAAAGATACATTCATGACCCCAGTTCTACAGTTTATACAAGCATTAGCAGTTGCTAGAAAGGGTCTACCTAGAATGATTGGTATTTGACTGGGGTTGTGACTAGATTCCATATCTAAAACTAGAAAGTCTACTGGAAAATAAAATTCATCCACTTTAACCAGCACATCCTCCAGTATTCGCGGGGTACCTTAATTGATCGGTCAGCTAATTGTAGGGTTATTGTTGTTGGTTTCAATTCTTCAAATCCAAATAAGTCATACACTGAACTTGGGAGAAGGTTAACACTTGCACCTAAATCTAGCAATGCTTTCTTAATCGTAAGGTTTCCTATGACATAGATATAATTTGGGTTCCAGGATCCTTAAGTTTGGGTGGAGTAACTTGCCGAAAGATTGAACTGGCCTGCTCAGTTAGGTTGACTTTCTTTGGTATGCATATGCCTTAGATTTTTGCTTTTAAGTGCATAAATCTTTTAGGAATTTGGCATAAGCAAGGACTTGTTTAATTGCATCAAGAAGGGGTAAATTAATTTAAACTTGTTTGAACAATTCTAACATTTCATTCATCTTGATATTCTTCTTATCAAGAGATAGAGGAGATTCTAAAGCACTTGAAAATGGAGCCTTAAGTATGGGTGTTGAATCAATTGGTTCTTCTTTTTTCTCAATATTTTTTCTTTCTACTTAATCGGCGTGAGTTACTCTTCTTGTTGAGTCACTTCATGCTAATTTAAAGTTTTTTCGTTCCCAAGGGTTATGACAGATTTGGCATGTTCAGGAGAAGTTTCTGGACCAGTGGAGCTCTCAGCCATGTATTGCCCTCTTGGATTACTAATGAGCTGACTGGGTAATTTATCCTCCTCCCTCCTACTGAAAGCTATTGCTAGCTGACTTATCTGGGTTTCTAGCTTGGCGATAGACTGGGTATGAGAATGAAGGAGTTGAGTATTCATTTCTAGCCCCTTCAGTGCTTGTAGCACCTTGTCTTCGAAAGTAGGATCATGATTACTTGGTAGAGGTTGTAGGATGTTTGGATATTGGGAATATGACATGTTTTTGAATTGGGTCTCCTGATGGTTAGGCCTAATTGATATTCGGTTGATGACAGATTAAGGTTTCCAAAAAAAATTTGGGTGATTTCGCCAGCCAGGATTGTAAGTATTCGAATATGGATCATTTCCTGATCTAGGAGCCATTCGGGTTTTGGCTTGGTGGGCTTGCTTTTGAACAAGCTCAGGAAATTGGTATACGGCTGGACAATCACTTATAGAATGGGTCGGACTTGAACAGATTATACAAACCTCATGATTTTGAATAGATGGGGAAGAGGTGTTTACTTGTAGAATTCGGTCAAGTTTCTAGGACAATTCATCTACCTTAGTATAGATATCTATAGAATGACCTATTTCATATATTCCATCTTTTAGGTCCTATAGGAGAGTCTCTACAAGCAGTTGACATGTGATGTAATGAATTCTCACTCAATGTCTCAAAGAGTTGCCAAGCTTCATGTTCATTCTTCAACATCAATGTCCCACCACATGAAGCAGCAACCATTTGCTGGTGCTTTTCTGTCAAACCATCATAAAAGCACTGGACCAGTTGCCATTTGGGTATAGCATGATGTAGACATTTTCTAATCAATTCTTTTAATCTCTTCCATGTCTCGTGAAACATCTCTCCATCTGTCTGAAAAAAAAACTGTTATAGCTTTTCTAATTTGATTAGTTTTTCTATAGGAAAGTATTTCTTGAGAAACTCTCTTCGAAGATGGTCCCAGGTTGAAATTGTTATAGTATAAAGAATTTAACCAATATTTGGCTTTGTCCTTGAGAGAAAATGGAAACAACTTAAGTCTAAGAGTATCGTCAGAAAAATTTTAAATTTTTACGGTCGAACAAATTTCAAGAAACTCATCTAGATGTTTGTAAGGGTCTTTATTTGCAAGTCCATAAAATGAAGGTAACATTTGAATTACACTTGACTTGATCTCATATTGAGTGGCCTCCACTGGGGGCACTTGAATGTAGGAGTAGGTATATTTTAAAGGAGCGAAATACTTCTTTAACTGCATGGTGGATCATTTTCGTTATTAGGGTCCATAATTTTAAGTCTGTTTACTCTAAAGGTTCTTTCTATTTCAGGATCTAGGATATGAGGTTAGGTTATAATGATCGGCGACCAAGCATACACCCTATGGTGTACTCTAAAGCAAATAATAATTTAGTTTTTTTTAATTAAACTAATGTAATAGAAGAGAAAAGAGAAGATTCTAAAAGAAGTATCTTAAGAGATTTTAAAACTAAGAGCAATGAAGACTAATTTAATTAGGATTTAATAATTATTAGCAATCAAGTTAACAAAGATTAAACTCTCTACCCTAAGCTTAACCTAAATCTAGACAGCTCCTAACTTTCAAGACCGCCTTGGAGCCTTCAAGTCAAAACTAACTGATCAACTAGCCAGTTAAGGATAAGGTCAGTGGTCCCCCCATTGCTTGCCTTAAGTAAGTAAACGGAACCAATTAAATAACCACTTTTCTTTCCTTTTATACACAAGTTAGTCCGTCAATCCTGATTCGGTCCAACTTTTTTGGGTGCCTTATCCTATTGAAATCAAGTTTCTTAGGGGCTGACATCTAGTTAATTTTAGAGTTAAGGCTTTGGTTAATGCAAAATGAAGGATGTGATTTGTGGACCAAGAAAGGATGATTAACTCCCCACCTGGTCTTGATTAGGGTTTGTGCCCTTAAAATTAATTATAAAAATGTTATGCAACAAGCAGATGTTAAGTTCTTGAAGTTATCAAACAAAATTATCTAGTTATTTTATTTATTTATTTATTTAGATTTTTATGATTCATTTTTTAATTTTCTAATAAATTATGAGATGTCAATTGAAATTTTTTGAGTTTTGCAGAAAATAAATTTAGCTAAGTCAATCTAAGTATAGAAAATAAATAAAATATTTTTTTTAATTTTTATTATTTTATTATTTTATTATTATTTTAAAAAAATTAATTATGTTTTAGTTCTTAGGGTTTTCTTTCAGGTTCTTTATGTTACGTTAATTAAAAGAAAAAGTTGATTATATTAAAAGTGGATTTATGATCAGAAGGAAAATAATTTTTTATGTTAGAAAGAAAATAAGAAAATTTAACAATTAAGATAACTAAAAATAAGAATAAAATTAATAAAAAATTCATGATAATTTTTTTATAATTTTTTTTATTTTTAAAGTTTTTTAATATTTTTTTAAAATAACTGAACTTAAGTCCCCGACAACGGCGCCAAAATCTGATGCGTAGCGCAATGATTTAAACACTTAATTGCACTAATCTTAGGTAGAGTAGAGTAAGGGGTCGAATCCACATAGACTTTGAGTAGTTATCTTGAAATAAATTTATGTAATTAAATATTTAAATAAACAGATGATTGGCTATAAAAATAATTAAGATATGATCTATCTTAATTAGATCACGGCCCGTACCCATAGATCATGGCCATCCCTTTTAAAGAATAGATCAGTCAAAAATTATTTTTACTTGAAGAACATTCAATAAAAGTAAACATAAAGAAATACTTTATTTCATAGTATCTAAAAGATTACATAAAAAAATATAATCTACCTTTACTTCCTGAGATGATGGATCTGCAAATTCGCTTCATGTTTCCTAAGATAAGAAGATGGTTGAGTATGTAAGGTATAATGGCTAGTAGAAGAAGAACGGATAAGAAGATTTGGGTTATGGAGTGGAGGAGATAGAAATAGGAGTGGGACTGAACTCAGAGAAGAACGGGGGATAAAGGATTGGATGATTCCTTAAGTGGCTCCGATGGTGTTCGTTTATAAGGAAGGAAGACGCATCGACTCCATATGTAATCCGCGTTAACTGCTCATCTTATCTCCGCATATCAGATTTGTTCCTTTCAAAGTTTAAATCGCAACCTTAAAAATATCACACAATTTCCTTTTATCCGCAACTGCTTTAAATTTCATGCAATTCCAGGGTTAAATCTTGAAAAATCCATTTTGAGCTCGTTTGAAGTCCAATTTGAGTGTCGTTTGTATGGTTGGACTCCTAAAATCAAGCTCTTCGAGTTGGCAGGGTCTTTTCCTAAAAATATTATATAAAAGTATCAAATTTAAAAGAATAATAATAATTTGGTCTATAAATTAATACGTATTTATGTACTTATCAAGAGGCTGCTATATGTGTCCTGAAACTACTAAGGATAGACTCATCCTCTGGACCATCTAGACAAGGCTCATCCGCTTCATCATTAACATCCATAGCTATGATGTCCTCGTCTATTGTCTCAGCTGGGTGATGGTGCAACAAGAACCTTAAGCTCAGCATGCCTGCCATGACATCTCTTGGCACATGCTATGGGTCAACTCATGAGGACCAGCTTCTATATCTAAAATATGGCATTAATCAACATTAATACTCAAGATTAAAATGTAAAATCATATATATATATATCTACTTTAGTATTAATCATCTATCTTTGTATTAATCATTAATTAATACGTATTAATCATCTATCTTTGCATATTGCATTAATTATCATTATCCATACGCAACATTAAAGCAAATATTTGTATTAAACAAAAAATTTATTTAGTTCCCATGATTTTCATCATAAAACGGCTATAATAATATAATAGTAATCAAATAGTGAATGATATATTTATTATCTTGGAAAGGTTTTTAATAAAAAATTTTAATAAAATAATATAAACTCATTTGATAAAAAGATTTTAAATGATATATTGAAATATTTTTTAATAACTTTTTATTATTAAAATAATCTCTTTAATAATAACTTTTTATTATTAAAATATATTAATAATATATTTATTATTAAAATAAATTTAATGGGCAAATAGAGAGGTTCTATTCGGTCCAACAAGCCGAATAGACAAGCTCTCAGAGCCATCTCTAATCTCTACTCGGCCCTATGGAGAGCTCAGACAGAGGCAAGGAAGATCGATTGAGGAGGGAGGGAAGGAGGCAAAGGCGAGAGAGGGAGACGAAGGTTGATTGAGGAAGGCGAAGGCGAGGGAGGGAGTCGAGGTGAGGCAAGGATTCATCGGATCCGGGAAAGATAAGCGCTCGGTGCCGGGGAAGATAAGGGCGGGGGGCAAAGGGGGTGGGGGGGGCTACTAAGTTAAAAAAAAAAAAAAAAAAGGGGGAGGGCATTAAAATAGCGGGCCGAATAGAAATTATCGCTCGTGTGGCGGCGGTGCTATATATATATATATATATATATATATATATATTAAATACGCGCGATGATTAGGATCGGCGCGGTGCACAAAAAGTTTCTTTCCGTTCCACGGTCGCTCTGGGAGCCAACCGATTTTGCTGTCCGAAAACGAGCGGCGGATGGATCCTGGAAAACTAGTAAAACAACCCTTCCTCTTCCTCTGCTCAATGCTCATTATTTTGGGGCAGGCGTTTCCGGCTCTCCTGTCGCTGCTTCCACAGAGGGAAGAGAACCGAGCAGCAGCGAGGGAGAGGAGGAAAGCCGTCGGTTGGGAACGACGATTAATGGAGACGGCTATATGCGGTAGAATCGCTCTTTCGCCAAATCACGTCTTGAACCCAAGATCAGGTCGGTCCCTCTCCCTCTCCGCTTTGTCCGTACCTTTTTTCTCTCTCTCTCTCTCTCTCTTTCCTGTATAAAATTCTCTCTTCTCGGAACTTGTCTGGTTCTCGATGTTCTTTCTTATGAGAATACAATCGATCCGTTCTATCGTACAAGGGTTGATCGATGGTAAGCACGCTACATGTCTTTCTTATGGGATTTTCTGTGGTTAAATTGAAATGATCGATCGCTTGGTGGAGTGGAGGTAGCCCTTTGAATGATGAACGATGTACAAGGATTGATTAGTTGGGATGCGTTGCTTTACTTGGTGATTTTTGAACTAACTCTTTAGCTAGCATGTAGATTGTCCTTGTTGGAAGCGGAAGGATTAAGACATGATGAAGGTACGCCGCCAGATGCGTCTCCTTTTGGTATCAGCTTCACTGGTAGAAAGAATGATAATTTGGTGCGTTTTGTTTAGTATGAATATAAGATTCTCGAAAGTAGTGAAAGATCTATGTAGAATGATGTGAACAAGTAGTGTTACTGGTCCAATAAAATTGGTTTATGGTCTGGTCTTGTAGGAAAAAGGCTTAAAAGAAAAGAGCAGGTAGGAAATCCCTAAGAACTTTGGAAAATTGTCCATGAGTGGCATTACAGATGAAGCCAAGAGTAGTGGGAAACTAATGAACTGCAAAAACTTCATGGAACTATGCTAATGTATAGCCATAGCTCTTGAATGCTTCTTCATTTGTTTGTCTTGATGATTCCATGTTCTCATCGCACATGAAATAGGGCAGAAAAAATAGACATCATGACCTTCTTTTCTTCAAATACCGAAGCCCCAACACTTCACCATTTGTATATTGCTACATCCATTTCACGTTGCCAAGTTCTTGCATCATATGATGTGTGAAGATCTTAGAGATGCTCTTCTTAATTTAATGAAGCTTCAGATGGAGCTCCAACGTGAAATTAGTTGTGTGCTTATATATTTATTCTATAGTTGCATCTGATCAAGTTGGAGGTGTTTGTTTTCCAAGATAACAAATGCGCCATTGCAAAAGAAGTTAGTGTTCAAGGTCTAGGTATCGGAATAACAGCCCATGTTTGTTAATCTGGAGGGAAAAGACTTGCTGCACCGTCCTTCGGTGCAGCAAGTGCGCACCGGCCGCACGGATTGGCCACTCGTGCGTGCCGATGCGCATGCGGAGGCCTTCGCACGCACGAGGGCGGTGCAGCAAGACTTTTTTAATCTGAAGATATGAAAATGTTATTGATGACAGATGATGGAAGTGTTATTGTTGATGATCATGGTGTCTACATATATGAATCATCCAAAATCTATCGTTACAAATATTCAGAATGCAGATCATGGATATTGTAAGCTCTCAGTTTGGCATTATCTTTCTAAGTCTTGTCATCCTATGTACGTACTTTAAACATTTCTGAGGGATCAGAAAATCAACCAATGACTTGTGTTGGTTATTAGAAAGCAGGGTAACAGTGGTTCATCACAATAACAACAACAACAAAGCCTTACTCAGAAGGTTAATTATTGGTCAAAAAATTGCTAGGGTAAAATATGATTCAAGTATAAAATTGTTACATAAACAGAAACCAGATCTTAACCATTATGAATCTGATGCAACTAGGTCAGCAGCAGCTTGGTTACCAAAAGGAGGAGTGGGTGCAGTAGCATATTTGGGTATGGGTGCAGTGAAGTGGATCTCTCAAAACAATTTAAATAAAGAAATGCTTAGGAACAGGTGCAGGGATGAGTTTTTTAAGAGATTCCAAAGTGGGTGCAGGACACCCCTTAGTTGTTTATGATTCAAAGGGTAGGAAATGAAGAAGGAAAAGATGAAGGAGAAGATGACTGTGAAGTAGAATTGGAAGGGAAGAAATAAAGTTTATGAGCATTATCTTATACATTTTATTTGTTTCTGTTTTTCCATATTATTATTAATTTGTTTTCATTAATTCTTATCGCAACATTGGGATGGTTAAAGTTGGCATCAGTTGTTATCTGAAGCTTGAGAATTTACGTATATGTTTGTTTGTGGGCATATATGTGTGTGGGTGTGTGTCATATAATTGATGCAAAAGTATTATTTATTATGCTATGAAACATATCTGTAAGCATTTGCATAAATGTCTTCTAATATTCATGTATTTTGTAGCTTTCTATATCAATATTCACATTAAAACTTCAGCCTTTAAGCACTAGAGGGAGAATAAATTGGGATAAAGGAGAAGAAAGTAGGAGAAAGGAGATATCAAGAGGAATCCGATGCTAGATTCAAATAGAGCTCAGAAAATCAATTCTTCATTGCTTTCTTTCTCTATGACATGGCTTTACATAGACCTTATATGACTCTTTGCGTTTGCATCACTTTGTGTGCCTTATATTGTTACATTGCAGCTCTTTGAAAGATAAAATAACTACTTTTATACATCCTGAGAGACACATGCATGAACCGTAACTAATAAACCATAAAGTCTCTTCCCACATTCATGAACACATATTTAAAGATACAGCACTAGCTAGTAACTATCTAATAAATATAATTGGTTGAACTCTGACTTAGAATAAATACTCCAAAATGGGATGATCCAGATGGTTAGTCAGTTCCTTTTGTATCAGACAGTGCCTCTAGTGACATTGTTTTGACACTGATTCCAGATTATTGTCCATAGTAGAAAAAAGCTAATTTTGGTATTCTGCAGACAAGTACAATTCTTACGTGATAAAATTTCCAAATGCTTCATTAATCAAGAAAAAATTTCTAGTTGTCAAACAAATTAAGATGGTTAACACAGCACAATCAGTTGGGTTTAAAGAAAAGACTGAACAAATGGGCTAATAATTTAAGCAGCAGATTTTTATCTTTATGTCATCTACTGGATTTCCAATGGTCTCATAAAGACATAAACAATCTCTGGTTTATTCTTTGTTGAGGTTTATGACAATATCCACCTTCTTAAAAATGCACATAGAAGAGAATGAGATACAAGATTGTTTAATTCTATGAGTCAAGTCTTATTCATGGATTACTAGTATATTCCAGTTGTGTCATATTGTTCTCGCATGTCATACAGGTGATAAGCCCTCTCTCTATAGACGACACTATCCAAATCATTGCATTCTGTTGGCAATATCAGCAACAGGACCAGGCAAAGGTGGTGGTTTGTTGGAAAGGCCAACCATAGAAAAAAGTACTCCTGGTCGTGAATCTGAATTTGATTTGAGGTATGTGCGCTGAAAGTGATCATTTTTATTTTGCATTTGTTGGCTTCTGTTTAGCCAAAATTATTCCTTATTATGCAAGATATATCTATATGCATTTCAGTTGTACATTCGACATGATTGTTTGAGCTTTCAAGGTTATCTACTGGTTTTTGAATAACATAGTTTTTGAAACCAGTAGAGTACCCTGAGAAACTGCAACTAATATATAACTACTGAAACCTAGAAACTAGACTAGGCCAATTCTTCATCGGAGATAGACACATTAAGAAACATGACCATATGATAGCATTTTTTGGGTAAAAATAGAGATTCTTGTTATGTAATAATAGCCAGAACCAACATCTAGGATAATTCTGCAAAACAAATGAAACAGGGCAAGTGCCTGATTTATACCATGGACAAGCATTTATATGAAGAAATACAAAAGTCATGGGTTACACATCAGGATCTTTGATAGAAGTTTAGAGCCCAACGACTTTGTTGACAAGGATAATGCACTGAAACAATTTGGCACATGAATCACATTTCAGCAAGCCTTTCACTCAAGGTCTCATCTGCTTGTCTCCCATATCCACAAGTCCTGCTCGGAGACATTTTCCAATGTAATGTGTTTTTGTGGCGTCATGAGGAACAATCATTACTGTAGACCATCCAAGTAGGGAGGCACTTTACCTTCGACCACCAGCTTGGCTAGACTTGAACTCTGTCCCAAAGGCAATACAAGGTATAGACTCTGATTAATTTATGGTTCTGATATTTGTAATTGCGATGCTCATATGTCCAACAATGAAAGTTAATGGAAAACTATGTTAATAATAATAAACATATACCATGTTCATCTATTTCTTTTATTAGGTTATGAGAAATTACCTTTGGTTCGAGAAACATGTGGGTAAGCTTAAATACAGGCATATTTGTTGCATGTGTGCATAATTGCATTTTCCTTAAAAGATGTCCCCCTAACACTTGACAGAATTATAAGATATACAAGCCTCCAGGACAAAGCCTTACAAAGGACTTCTGATGTGAAAACAAGGTTATAAAAAACATCTGAAATATCATGTTTATAAATGAATTTATGAAACTAGCTCATTATAATAGTTTTGGGAACAGTAATCAACTATTCTGTCTGTATAAAGTTTGTTGACAAAGAGGACATATATTGAAAATATGTTTTTGAGTTTATGCATTTAGTCATAGGAATATGTATATATGCACATCATATAGAATTTAAATTAGGCTTTCTATTAATTAAACTGAAGTAGAGATAGCATTGATATGATGAAAAAGTGTGGCATTAGGGCCGGATGAAATACCAATTGAGGTGAAAAAAATCATGGGAGACATATAGTAGACCTGTTAGATCAACTTATGAGATTCTGAAAAAAAAAAAAAAAAAAACAAGATGACTAAATAACATGGAATTAAATTTATTAGATGCTTTTTGAAGTAATGGAAAAGGTAATAAAATGAATGTTAAGAAAAGTAGAAACCATCTCTTATACAAATTTGGTTTCATGACAGGAAAATCGACAATGAAAGCTTTTTTCTTAGTCAATTGATAAAATATAGAGAAAAGGAGTTTACACTTGTTCTCTGTTAACTTGGAGAAAAGCTACATAAGGTATTAAGAAAGGTAATTTGTTAGTTATAAGAAGAGTGTGTGCATAATTGGCATCTTAAAATTATTAGAGACATGTATATTGTGGTAATATTAAGGGTGAGGAGTTATGGTATTGCCTTGTTCAATGCTAAGTCCATATCAAACCTAATAATGTTAATGGTCATAGGAGAACACTATAATGTGATGATCCTTCTGACTTGTCAGTGAGATTCTAGTTCCTTGACTTGTATTTGACTAAGTTGCTGAAGATTTTGGGTTTGTTAAAGCTCATCTTTTATAAGTTTTCACACCATAAACAACCACATAAAATTTGTTCTGTGGTTTACTGGATGCTATCTAAAGAGTCCGGTTGAAGCATCCTACTATAGTTTTAAGAGGAGCTTCACATTGAGCAAAAGCATTATCAGGATACAAGCTATCAAGATCACCACCCCATACAAAGCATGGCCTTGTAATCGACCTTTTGGGATTTAACCATTACACTTCTTGTTCTGCTATAAGCTGAACGACTAGGGAACACATTGGAGAAAATGAAGTAGGCCAGCAAGAGTGAAAAGCTTCAAGGTGTTGGTGGAAATTCAGCAAGCCTAACTTCTTTTGATAGTCCAAAAGTATTTGTTTACGATAATTAAGGCTTCCTGGCCTTGAGAAGCTGAAGGCAATGTCCAATGAAGCAGCTCTGATTGGCTTCTTGATCATAGTGTTCAGGGGAAAAATTGATCGCTCAAGCATTGTTGATCTAATCAGTGTTTGATAATACTAGCATGTGCAGTGGTGGAGCTATGATTTGAGCCCCTTTTTTCTATCTGAGGGTAGGGGGAACTAGTGGTGCAAATGTTACCGAAATCCCAATAGTTCAACATGATAATTTTTTAATATTCCATTTTGGATCCAATTTAAGTTCTAATAACCTTATCAGATCAATGTTAGATGCCATAAATTGGGTCTGAATTCTTATCCAATGGAGCTCCGATAGCATATTGAAGTCCAAAAAAAGGGAGAAACACGCACGGCACCCCAACCAAATTTCCTTGCAAGTGTGAGTTTTGTGGAGATTATCACCATAATCATATTATGGGAGCGCAGGAAAGAATGTCACAAGAGTTGGGGGGACTAGGACAAGCAGTTTTTTTTTCCCGTAAAATCAGGCATCAAATTAACAGAACGAAAATCAATAGCGAAGGGACCACCATCTCACTAGCATTAAATGTTTCTTGGTTTGGCCATGAATAACGCGTGAATAAATTGTAAATTCAATAAATAATTGAATTAGTCTAGACTAACTGATTACCTGAAAGAAATTTAAAGAATTATTTGGCCGAGAAAAGAAAATGTGAATAATTTGAGAAATCTGGAGAGCGTAGTCATTGTGCATGCTCCTTTATATTAGCCTTGAGAGCTTACTACTTAGTTCATTGGGCTCCTGCGAGAGGTTTCGCCTTTAGATGATTTTTTCCTGGGCAAAATGCCAAGTGTGATTTGGTATGATAATTATACTCTCTGCATGAAAATTAAAGTATTTCAAAGTGTCTCGTTTAACTGTCATCTCCATAAGAAAACTAGCTGCTAACTTTTCCTCCCTTTCTGGTGTACAGGAAATCGAGGAAAACAGCACCCCCGTTTCGTGTAATATTGCACGACAACTACAACAAACGTGAGTATGTTGTCCAAGTTCTGATGAAGGTTATCCCAGGAATGACTCTTGATAATGCAGTCAGTATCATGCAAGAGGCCCATTACAATGGCCTATCTGTTGTAATCATTTGTTCTCAAGCCGATGCTGAGAAACACTGCATGCAGCTAAGAGGCAATAGTCTCCTAAGCTCAATTGAGCCTGCGAGTGGTGGATGCTGAATAAAATTGGTAACAAAATCTTGTATGGATAAATCAGTTGCTGGGCTTGCCTGCTTATACGTACATACACCATCTATAGAGGAACATATGATACCATCGGATGTAATTCAGCATAGGTTGTATATAGGATTAAATCGAGCTTACTTTTGGCTTGATATCATGGCTACTCTGTGTTCTTATGGTTGTCGTCTGAACATTATAGCAAAGTTATGACACCTCTAATGTCTCCTGCACTTACTGAGCATATAAGAGGATTGAAAGTTATAGCCATAACGTGATATGCGTGTTAATGTCTTGGAAAGCCAAAACAAAAACACATTCCTGCGTGTCCAGGTATTTTGCCCATCTCCGTGGGATCGCCACGCTTTGTGCTTGTTTATCCAATGATTACGGATGATCAAAGCACTGGCTCAGTTTTGTGCATCATCAAATGCAGAGGATTCATATGATGTTGCAATACCTGTAAAATGATATGCTATTATGACTGATCGCATGAATATATTTATATAAAGATAGATTAAATTTGATTAACTTTTTTATCCTTAAATCTATATAATTCATATATTTAATTCATAGGTCCCAAGATAGAAAAAACAAAAAAATAAAGTGATTTCGTAATTCGTTTGAATTCAAAAGAGAAAAAAAGATTAAATTTAGAATCTGACTATGTAGCTAGGCCTCTCTCTCTCTCTCTCTCTCTCTCTCTCTCTCTCTCTCTATATATATATATATATATATATATATATATATATAAAGTTGTATAACATTGCTGAGATCCAGAACTTCAGTCCACTATGGAAGGTGAATGCCATGAAACATGCATTGGTCATGGACGGTCCTCCTCTTATCATGGTGGCATGAAGCTTTCTGATAGACATGAGCATGTTATTTATGTTAACGTTCATGTTCAAGGTAAGCATTGCAATGATTGCATATTGGTGGCCATGGAGACAAAGTTATGGCTGGAATATTCTCCAACTAACTCAGCCTGCTTTCAAGGAAGTCGCTCCCAAACTTCCTCCTCTTTCTCTTGGCGTCTAAGGTGAGATCTTTGTGCACTACTGAAAACTAGAGTTGAGAGTAATTGTTCTTATGAGAGGCATTCAAGCTATTTTGCGGGCTGCTATCCCCACCTTATCCAGATTTCTTTGGAAGTGATCCCAGGATCTGGACAGTCAGCTACCACCTGTAATTACAATACAAGGCATGATTAGGCGATGAAATATCAGGATCATTTCCGCAGTAAAGAGAAAAGAATAAGCAAACTGTCACCAAGGGATGCTATAGCCCTACAATACCAAGCTTTGCTTTATCTTAAGTAGGTTTTATTAATAAATATATAATGCATTCTTTTTTATATATATATATATATATATATATATGGACCAAAACAAGGCTTACAAAGCTGTCACCCTCCTCTCAAATAGACTCCTTATCTGATATCTGCCAGCTCACATGCATACATGCCTTCCCTAATATATCCACCACCACAATTTGCTTCCCTCTGAATAAAAAAATTTGCATACCCTTAAATTGGTTAAGCAACCACCCAGCTTCAGTGGGTAAATTCCATTTCTGTACGTCTCACAGGACTACCTGAAATGTATCCAATATGGTATAAAGCATCAGATTTCACTCCTATTTTAGATACCACCTCTTGTATCTATAAACTCAACCATTTATATTTTCTAGATGCTGCACCATCCTGAAAGAGCCCAGATAGCTCTGCCCTTTCCATCCCTGAACACAGACTGAACTCTGGCACAATCTCCTATCATCTTCCTTTATCTATTGGTAAATTTTTTACCAATACTGTTTTATTTCTTTCCATTACAAATTCACAGTTGGTTCGTCTTCTCCCTCCATCCATATTTACTTTTAGGGGCCATTTGGTTGTAGTAATCCATCTAGTAATCTAGGTTAACCATGTAGATTACCATATTTGGCAATTAAGTATGGTAATCTGAGCAGTGATATTTGATTCCCAATAACCAAGATTACTATGAATCATGATAATTCAATTCCCATATGAAAGATGGATATCTAAGATCACCAAACTTTGGTGATCTTAAATTAGGCTCTTGACTTCCATATAAATATTTAATAATAATTAATCTAATTATATATTTAATTTATACTAAATAATATTTAAATATTTAATATTAAAACTATAATATATATTGTATATTAATATTAAATTTAGTATAATCTAATATTTAATATTTTAAATACTATTATATATTTTTACAATAATTAAAATTTTAATTTTTTATTATTAATTTTTATGACCTTGCATATTAAATTATTATATATATTACTAAATATTTATATATTATATATAATATATATTATATATGAGATACTTAATAATATATATATAATATATATGTATTAGATATTTATAACATTTAGATGTATAATATTTTTAAAATTAATTTATAAAGAATCTTGATTTTATCATAACATTTCATGTTCTTGCAAAAGAAGACTGACTATTTAAAGGATAACAAAAGATTTATAACGAAATTCAAATAAATTCAAAATATGATAAACTAATTGTTGTATTTTGTTATCATGAACCAACCAATATTGTCAAAGGCGGCGCGCTTAAGGCACAAGATGCAAGGCATGAAGGATTAGGTGCTTCTTATATCCTAAGGTGCACCTAAGGCACATGACATGTTTTTTATACCTTAAACGAAGTGCCTTATCATGGTGTACATAAAGTAAAAAAAAAAATTTGCTTGTAATCTGCTTTGAGATGCAAAAAAGACATACCTTCTCCTTAAGCTATATTTGTAATATTCTAAAATCTATTATATTTACTAGACTATGTTGACTTTATGATGTACCATCCCTTATATAATTATTTTTCTTATCCTATAACAAAGTTAAAAATTAGAAGACAAAGAAATAGAACATAAAAAATGATGCTATCATTTGGGAAAGAGAAGGAAAATATTAATGGACTACAAATTTTAACCGAAAAAGAAGAGGCTTTTCATTAAGATAATAAGTTAAATATATTATTATTATCATTTTTTTAAGCTTTTTTCTATTGCGTTATAAATCTTGTTTATATAAGTTATTTATTTGTTTTAAAAATATGTGCCTCACTTCACTCAAACGTGCTCCTGTGCTTTGTGCCGTGGGCCTAGGCTCCAAGAGACCTTTGCGCTTAGGTGCGCCTATTGCACACTGGAACCAAAACTGAGAATCTAATTACCAATTATAAGATTACAAAGAATGCAAGATTCCTAGTAATATTACATTATTGTGAACTAAATGCCACCCTAGCGTTAACAAAAATTCACTTGCTTGCAGCTGTTGGCAAGCCATATCTTTAACATTTTCCACCTTGCATAGAAACACAATGCCATTCCTATCTAAAGCCCATAGATAAATAACTGGCATGATCCTTACTTTCCCTCTTTTGTTCCTAATTCAAGTACTGCTTTGATTTAGGAACCTAACTTAGGCCTTCATATAAATTTAGACCTTCATATAAATATAGATAAAAACCTTAATATGATTCAGGCCTTCATACAAATCTAGGAACCTAACTTGACCTAAAAGTTTAAGTCATTAGGTTTTGAGCCTTACGTCTATCAATCTTTCTTTCTTCCACTTTTTTATCTATGCAGGATCATACCTCACAAGTGACTTTCAACACATTTCTCTTTCCATTCCATCAACTATCATTGAACATTTTTTGGTATTTTTATTGCAGCCATAACATCAAGTCCGTTTTCCTATTTGAGACAACATTCAAGTCTCCAACCAGCAAGGTGTTTAGCATAAATCTAGAGGTGGGCACTGGGCCGTGCCGTACCAGGCACGGCCCAGGCCCGCCGTGCCTAAAAATTTGCCATGCCGTGCCTGGCACGGCCCATTTATTAATGGCCGTGCCAGGCACGGCCCATTAAAAAAAATTAAATTGGCACGGCCCGTGGCCCATTTTAAAATGGGCCACGGGCCGTGCCAGCACGGCCCGTCACGGGCGTGCTTTGGCACGGCCCAGCTGGGCCGTGTCCAGCACGGCCCAGCTGGGCCGTGCTGGGGCCGTGCCATGGCACATTATGATATCTAACTGATATGGTATGATACCGAACCCAGGCACCATCTCCTGGATATGGTGCCTACACTCAGTATGTCAATGCAAACTGGTTCGATACCAATACAACATTTTTTTTTTGCCTTTTGCCTAGGGGTGCCTATCTTTATTTTTATTTTTAAGGATTATTTTAAGGTTTATGAATTTTTGAAAGTACTTTAGTGCACTTCTCAATTGAGCCTCAGTTACCATTCAATCTACTGAATCAAGATCAATTCTTGTTTCATGCATGTTCAATTCCTTTTTGTGTACATTTTACATCGTAATGTCATTTGTTTAGTTTTTGCTCAATCTACGATATGTAAAGATTTATCTAGTTGGAACATTTGTTCAGGGATCTGACCTAGAATTTATATTGAGTGGTTAAAAATATATATTTGATATGCCAGGAATTATTCCATTGAAAGTTGTTATCTTTAACAATTTGAAGCATTAAGTAAATTTTGCATCACAAAAACGTAGTTTGGTTTCATGATGAAGATTTCATAATTTTATTTCATGAAATTCATCAACAGATAAGAATAGTAAAGTCTCTATAACTTCTCATTGGTGTTCTTTATAAATCAAATGACCAATCTCAGGTAAGTCCAACCACGAGGTTTTGTTACTTTAGGAGCAAAAACTAAAAATGTCATTAAGATCAACATATTTAAACAACTCTTTGATTTGTCCTAGCTCTCTTTTCTGCATGAAGTAGTTCATTGAAAGTTTATGTGCGAATGAAACATTTTTCCTAGGATTTGAGGTTTCTGCATGACATTTTCTTTATTGAACATGAATTTTGTGTCCTGCCGTGTAACATAAGTTGCATGCGAAGTAGTTCATGCGAATTCATCAGAGTAAAGTCTCTATTCTCATTGGTGTTCTTTATAAATCAAATGACCAATCTCAGGTAAGTCCAACCACGAGGTTTTGTTACTTTAGGAGCAAAACTAAAATGTCATTAGTCCACCATCAACATATTTAAACAACTCTTTGATTTTGTCCTAGCTCTCTTTTCTGCATGAAGTAGTTCATTGAAAGTTTATGTGCGAATGAAACATTTTTCCTAGGATTGAGGTTTCTGCATGACATTTTTCTTTATTGAACATGAATTTTGTGTCCTGCCGTGTAACATAAGTTGCATAAAATTGTTGCGGAGTTATTTTTTCTGGTCTATTCTCTTCCAAGGTTGTCCAATGACAGGCTCTTACCTTGATAGTAAAGTGGTGTATAATCAATAATATGCTTTCTCCATACATAAAATAAATTGCATATATTTATTTGCATTTAAATATTAGTAAGACCTTATATGTGTTGACAAAAGGACAATTAGAGACAAATACTATTGAACATATGAGAGTAAATGGAGGGAAGTGGATTGTAAATTTGAAATGAAGAGTAGATAAAGATATCGTGATAAATTTAGGAGTTAGAAAAAGATGTTTCTACCATTGAAAAGAAAAATATTTTTTGAAAGTGTAACATGCAATGATTCGATGTATAATTAATGTTTAATAATACAGTCTTTGTTAATAATATTATGGCATTTTATTTCATGTACAAAATACCTATCCATGTAGAAAAGAAGAAAAAATAAAGAAACAAAGCAAGAAAGGAAGGAAAGAAGAAGAAAATGAATCAAAGAAAAAGAAATAAAGAAGGGAGAAGGAGGAGGAGAAGAAAAGGAAAGAAGGATGGAAAGAAAGGTAGAAAGAAAACAAAAGGAAGAGTGAAGAAAAATAAAGAAATGAAGGAAGAAAGAAGGATTAAGGAAAGAAGATGAAGAAGAAAGGAATGAAAAGGGTATGGGTCATAACCATTCCTTTACCAAGCCAGACCTTCAAACCAGCTTGATATTGCATTCGTCTAGGTTGATAAGCCCCAAACAGAGTGGTTCAAGTTGGTTTGGTGTACCTCGACAAGTAGTCATACACCTTTGGTTTTCTCCTTGAGATTGGTGCATCTAGATATACCCATGTGCCTTTCTCCTCCTATCTCTAACACATAATACTTTTTTTTAAGTTTGTGAGCAATATCCTGTGAGAGTCTCAACATTGATTAAGGATGGAAAGAAAGGTAGAAAGAAAACAAAAGGAAGAGTGAAGAAAAATAAAGAAATGGAAAGAAGAAGGATTAAGGAAAGAAAGATGAAGAAGAAAGAAATGAAAAAGTGTATGGGTCATAACCATTTCTTTACCAAGCCAGACCTTCAAACCAGCTTGATACTGCATCCGTCTAGGTTGATAGACAAGCCCCAAACCGAGTGGTTTACGTTGGTTTGGTGTACCTTGACAAATACTCATATAGCTTCAGTTTTCTCCTTGAGAATGGTGCATCCAGATATACCATGTGCCTTTCTCCTCCTATCTCTAACCCATAATACTTTTTTTTAGTTTGTGAGGAACATCTTGTGAGAGTCTCAACATTGATTTGTCAAGATTTCTAGTCCAGCTGGCCTTTTGAAATGGTTTGCAAGACCTTAAGTAGGAGTATTCTACTTATCACTACAGCAATAACCAAAAAAGCATCTGGATGGAGTAAATGTGATGCTCTTGAATTATCTTTTCAAAATTTAACTCCTTCCAACTCCTTCAGTAGTTTAATAGAACAAGGCAAATATTTCATTCATCAGTATCAGAATAAGCTATTAGGTACCCTTCCTTTATCAATCATATGCATTCCACATGCCCATACAGATTCACAAAAGACATGAAAAAAATTGGCCAGACATAATCAATCCCAACCACTAGATGGATTAATTAGATCATAGCCATCCATCAGACTTTCCACTTGATTCAGTTATGTGAATCACATGTTGGTATCAAAGGCATCCATCATGAATCTGATAGCAAAATCAAATCTGAAACATATTAGTATTTGATGGGTCATTAACATCAATTAAATGCTCAGCAGCACTGCGTATGCACAAATTTAGTAAAGGCATATAATACTCAGAGGATACTGTGCTTCCCAGTATTTTGTTTAACATGTAAATTTATTTTATCAGAATATGAGATTAAATTAAGGTGAAGAATAACAGACGACTGCCGGTATAAGTTTTCAGTTTGCCTTCTCTGTAAGTTTAAAACTTCACAGATACAGAAGAGTGCAGTCACATATCAAACAGGGAAATAACATGACTTTCCACTTGGAGACTGAAATTCCAACTAGCAGAATAAGCTGTGGTTACCAGAGAAACAAACTTACCTAGCACAAGAGCAGCCCCAATCCATCCAGTGACGCCCCACCTCTCGCCAAGAAAAAACCATGCAAAAGCAGCACCCCATATGGGCTCCAACCCATAAATGATTGCAGTTTCAGTAGCTGATACATTACACATGGCAGCCATCTGTACAAAGAGGTAGAAATCAAGAAAAAAATCCATAAGCATTTCCAAATGGTGGAAAAAAAAGGATTCTCTAATAAGTTAACTAGAGATGTCAACAGATCTGAATCGGGGGAAGGAATAATAATAAAAACTGACCTCAGCCCATAAGCATAGACTAGTTGAGAATATGCCTGTATAGAGAGCAGGTATCCAGGGAAATGAAACAAACCAATCGCACAATATTGTCCACGACCAGGACCCCATGCTCAATTGGTTCGCATAATTGAAGGTGCCTCTTAAGATGAACCATATTGTTGATAAGAAGGCTACCACACAAACCTGAATTCAGTGATTGCCTTGAAACATGAATAAAACGAATCCATTTACACCCCCCCCCCCCCCAAAAAAAAAAAAAAGATCAACCAACCTCATATCCAAGGAGAGCTAGAAAGTTCTCTTTCTTTGCACTTCTTGAAACATGCTCAGTCCTAAGCATATGGATCCCAAAACACACCGCGCTCAAGAGGTTCAATATATCACCGCCCTACAAAATTAAGAATGTAAAATATTATTAGCTCGATCTATATGCTATATGATATGACTCAAACAATCCACTTCTTTAATTTCAACTTTTGAGATTTGACGTATCCAAGCAAACCTAGAAACAAATTTTCAAGTGTTTTGGAAACTTTTTAGTTTTCATCAAATGGAGAAGTGTTTTTGAGGAATTATACAAAATAATGGATAATAGTTGTGCAAATAGCTTCAAGCAACACCAGAGATAACCTTAAATTGCAATTTTTGGCATAGGGATTCATTATGCTGACTCCAAATTGGAATAACTTGAATTGCTATGGTAATGGTTATCTTCACATAAATTGGTTACAAAATAAAAAGATTTCAGGTTACCACAATGATGTCTTTTGATCCATTTGATTTCCTTTTAATTTACACATTTCTATTTCATATCATGAAACCATAAATCCTTGTCCATATAGATTCCATCTTCTAAATCTCGATTCACAACGGTAATTTTCACGTCAACTTCATGTATCATCAGTTTATGAAGTAGAGGCTAGATCTACCAAACTATCATCGTTATTGTCCTAGCAACTAGAGCATAAGTGTCAAAACAGTCTGCATCACTGCTCTGATTAAATCCTTTAGCAACTAGTCTTGCCTTTTTTTTCCTTTGAAAGGAAGTCTAGCATTATATTTATCTATTGCACCATCAAAACTTTTCCTAAATATCCATTTACAACTTACTCTTAACAATTTGGAGGTATGCTGTCAAAATCCATGCTTATATTTGTCTAATTGATTCCATTTCACTTTAAGATCTCTTAAATTAAGCGTTCTTTTCTACCAAAGTTTACATGGATTTTGTCATTATATTTATGGTATTCTATTAAGGATAATAGCAACTTAAAAAAGTTAAAACTATAGTCTCTCCCCATAGGTTGTCAAGTACACCTGAACTCATCAACATACCATTTGCCATGCCCATTAGTGTAATTCCCGTATAATGCACCACTTCAATCATCATCAATTGCATATGTGAGCTAAGTTTCTTACAGCAACTATTGAATCCCATGTGGGGACTAAATTGCAAATGCTAGAGAGGTATGCCACCTCATGATTGAAGCCAGCTTGTACTTCTAACCACCTTCCATTTATTTATCACAACCACCTCATGCATACACAGCTAATAGCTATCTCATGCTTGAACAGCCATCGTATATTTAATATTTAGGAATTAATTGCCACATCATGCTAATGCTTAATGAAATAACCACCTTGTGACTATTTATCAGCCACCCAGCTGAGCCTTGGTTTGACAACCAACTACTACTTTATGGTGGCTGGCATATTATGCTTACAAACGATCTACAAATACGAGGGTGCTCCCCTCCTACAATTTTGTAACTCTAGAGAATTACAGCCACTTATAAAATAAGCGCTTAGTGAAGAGGAAAAGGAAATGAAGAGCATCAATCAGCTATGAGAAAAGAAGATTGTAATGGTTTCTAGATAGAAATCTATTAATAAGCACCCTTAAAAGGAGCAGCCTAGTGCAAGAGGTTCCTACCACTATAATGTATAGGGACAGTCAAATGTACACAACCTTACCTCTACATGTGAAAAGTCATATTCTATGTTTCGAGACCATGACGCCTAAGTCATAATGTAGTGCCCTCACAATTACACCAAGGCTCACCCTCTACCCTTAATACGGTTCACACCATATTTTGTTTGCAAATGACTGATGAACTTTGTATTGATCCCGAATTTTGTTTTTGGCTCCTCACTGTCCATCCTTAGTTCTGAAATCCTTGTTTCTGACCAAACGTGAAGAAAATTATAAACTCTAATTTTGGCAATATATTTGCTACATGAAAAATATCTTTGTTATATGCAATTGACCATAATTTTCATGTTTTTTTATCTTTTCTCTAATATTTTGTGTTAAGTGAACCTTGGAAAGCTTGTGTTCTGTATAACTATTTGTCATCTAAATTTATCAAAGTTAACCTATCATAATTCATAACAAAAATTATATCATAATTCAAAATGTTCACTAATTGTCATATAGCTTCAAAGTGAAAAAATTCATATTTAGTAGGTTGAAAGAAACTTTAGTCAGTGAATGGACCAGTAACCACAAAGTATAGTAATTGATCTCAATGAACCCCTAACTACTAGGTATGATAGTTGGTTCTAGTGAACACTGAGCAATAGGTATAATAATTGGCACTTTGACAAACACAAAACCAATAAGTGTAATAGTCAATTAAAGTGAACCCTTAGCTAACAGGCCTATCAAGAACTTTCAAGCATATCTTAGCATCACCCTAAATAAGTGCCTTTAACAATACCATCCAAGGTACCTATCAATATCTCACTTAATTGTTATTAAATGCATTCTAATGGTTCCAAAATTAACTACATTGATAAATGCACTTATCTTGATAACTTTCATAAGATATTATTCCATAATTATTCAAGTTTAAATAAGCATCGATCCTTATTACTTTTATCATTATATTTTTCTTAATTTTATATTTTGTGCTATTTTCGGATACTTGCTGAATTATTGAGTGCACCTATTAAAGCCTCACATTTTAAAGCAAAATAATCGGCATTAGACTCTAGCAAACTTGATATAAATAGCAAAGCTGCTACTGTAGCCAAATGACTCATATCCATTTTGTGTAATTTCAGGTTTGTCACTACATAAGTGGTTGTATTACTAGAATATGGAGAGTGAGTACTGTAATGCACCTATAATGAGAGTATTAAATTATAATTTATTAATTTCAGTGTCTTCTTTCCCTACTTAGCCAGAAGTAAATTACAGATGTCTCATGGTCTCAACACCAGACATCATCAAGATATACAAACAAATTTCCTAAAATTCTATAGATAAGAAATACTGAGCATTATCCAAAAAGCCATCCATGCAAGAGATAAAGAAGGCTCACTATCATTAGAAGTTGACTTAGCTAGTGCCACTTTTTGTGTGAAAAAGGTGAAACGAAGCACCACCTCTGTTGATCCTTTCACCAAATCATACTTTCCCATCAAATACTTTTTTCTAACTTTTCTTACTTTTATTTTGGCATATATATTATTTCTTTTTGATTCCGTAAGATCTTATCATTCTAGTTGGAACAAAGCTGGGATAATCCTCAAGTTCTTTGGACAATGGTTGGTAGAACTGATGAAGAGGGTAACGAGACTCTAGGAAGCAACTGTAGGTGGGTGTTTGGTAACCATTTTGAGACCACCTCGATGATTTTGGATCATTGGTGATCCTAGTCTTAGGGTGATATGACTCGCAGTTATCAAAGATCACCGTGCTTGATATGATATATCACAATGATCAAAAATCACCGGTGATCTAACATTATGTTTAATATGCCATGAGAATCTAAAATTGTTGACCATAAAATACCAAAATTATTCTTATTATATTTCTATAACATATATATATATATATATATTATATTCTCAACTCAACTCATCTCAGCCTTTTCCCAACTACATGGGGTCGGCTACATAAATCTCCTTCCTCCACTCTGCTCTATTCAGACCAAGTTGCCATTCAAATTACAAATAGTTATATCGTTTTAAATTACTTTTGTTCATGTTAGTTTAGGTCTACCTCTATCTCAATCCTTACCATAGTTGTTGAAAGATCACTCTTCTAACTGGAGCATCTAAAGGTCACGTTGTATATGTTTAAACCACCGCAATCGATTTTCTCTTATTTTATCTTCAATTGAGGCTACTCCTATCATTTCTCTTGTATGTTTATTTCGAATTCTAAAGTTTTACCACATATCCATCTTAACATACGCATTTCTGTCACACTTAATTTATTCACATTTTTTCAATATTGCTCAACACTCTGTTCATATAGCATATCTGGCCTAATAGCGGTTTTATAGAATTTTTTTTTAATTTTAATGGATACGTCGATCATACAGTACTCCCGAAGCACTCCACTTAATCCATCCTGTTTTAATCTATGATTCACATCTTCACCTATTTCACCTTCTTGCTGGATAATTGATCCCAAATACCTAATTTTTTTACTCCTTAATATCTCTTGGCTTGCAATCTTCACTTTTCTCCATTTGTATTTCTATTTCCACTAAAATTATATTTCATGTATTCAGTTTTAGTTCTACTAATCTTAAAACCTTTAGATTCTAAAGCCTCTCTCCAAATCTTTAGCTTAGCATTTACTTCAGATTTAGTTTCAGCAATCAACACTATCATCTACAAATAACATACACCATGAGATATCATTTTGAATATGTTGGTTAATTCATCCATACAAAAAGATACGGACTTAAGACAGATCCTTGATGTAAACCTACAGTAATTGAAAACTCATTAGCTTCTCTTATTATTGTTTTAATAATTATTGTTCTATCATACATATCTTTTATCAATTCTATATACCTTTTGGTAACTCCTTTTTTTTCTAAAACTCATCATATTTTTTTCTAGGTACTCTATTATGCTTTCTCTAAATCAATAAAGACCATATGGTCTTTTTTTCTTCTTCCTATATCTCTCCATCAATTTTCTTAATAAATAAATAGCTTCCATGGTCGATCTTCCAGATAAATCCAAATTGATTATTTGACACCAAAGTTTTAGCTCTTATTTGATTTTTATAAACTAATATTCCATGATCGATCTTTCGGACATAAATATATTATATTATATAAACCAATATTATATATATTATAATATTATATAGATAATATAACATAGTATAATATAATATATAATAATATCATATATTATATCTTATATATTATTTTCCATCTAGGTATAAAGTTTTCATACATAGCTAGTCCAAGCCCAAACAAAGGAGGAGGGTTGTGGCATGTTTATATAGCGGTAGTTTGGGTAGTTCAAAAAAATATACGTACATAAGATAAATATAGCGAAAATGAGAATGTTGAGATGGATATGGTAATATAAGAAAATAGAATAAAAAATGAAGCCATTGTAAGAAAGTAAAGGTAGTTCTAATTTAGGATAAATTAACAAAATAACGACTTAGACGGGTTGGATGTGCAATGTAGACCTAGAGATGCACCTATTCAAATAAGTGACTTGATACATATAAAAGAAAAAAAGGAGAGTAGACCAAAATTATATGAAAAAAAAGTAATAAAGAAAAGTTTATTTTTTTGCGTCTTACAAAAAAAAGACTTAAAACCAAGCTGAATGAAGAAAAATAATTCATGTAGTCAACCCCAATTAGTTTGCCATTAAGGTTTTATTGTTGTTGTTGTATATCTTATATATATATTAAAATAATATAATATAATATATTTTAATAAAAATATAAAGCAATATAATGTGATTTAATAAATTAGAATATAATATATACTCAACTCAACTCATCTAAGCCTTTTTTCAACTACATGGGATCGCTACATGAATTTGCTCCGCCACTCTGCTCTATTCGGACTAAGTCGATATTCAAATTACAAATAGTTTATTTTTTAATTATTTATGTCCATGTTAGTTTAGGTCTACCTCTACCTCTATCCTTATATGGATTGTTAAAAGATCACTCTTTCTAACTGGAGCATCTAAAGGTCTTTGCTGTATATGTCCAAACCATGTAATCGATTTTCTCTCATTTTATCTTTAATTGGGGCTACTCCTATCATTTTGTTATATGTTTATTTCTAATTCTATCTTTTAAAGTTTTACCATAAATATAATATATATATAATATATAATATTATATAATAATATAATATAATGTATTATATTGTAGTATAATAATAAAATAACATAATATATTAATTTTATATATCATGTTATATATAAACTATAATTATTATTATATATTTATTACAAATAAGGGGTTTTTTGGTCTATAAATTGTAACCCAAGATCATTCCAAGAAGGTGATCTATGAGGTGGGGGTGATCTTCAATCACCGCTAAGTAGGTCACCCCAATGCAACCAAATGGGGTGATCCCATCACCGTTCCATGGACCACTCCATGCTAAACACCTCTTAGTGTTTTGCAAGGTCAGAAGTGAATGGAAAAGAACAGAAATTAGAAGATATTTAGAAGGTATAGATAGAACATCACTTGCTAGTAGCACCTGGAGACACTAGTTTCACTAGCCATGGGAAGCCTCAACAAAATTAGTGTGGCTTTGTGAGCAATAGATGAAAAACTGATAGGTTGAGAAAAGAGGGCTGCTAACAGTGGCTACGAGATGTAAGATGGAATAGGAGGAAAGGTAGGGCAAAATCAATTACACTTAGACACATGCATTAGGAGCTGGACAAGGGTAAGCAAGATAAACAGGAATATATATATGGTAGGGGATGTCATACCATTATACAAATAATATTGCAGCTATCCAATGAGTCAAAGGAAGAAAGCAAGATAATCAGGAATATATATATGGTAGGGGATTTCATACCATTACACAATTAATATTGCAGCTATCCAATGGAGTCAAAAGAAGAAAATTTGAAAACAAATTTTGACATGGCATGAAAAGTGAAGAACGATCTGATTGCTAGGTAAAAAAATCGAAAATCAAACACAAATTGAAGCTGTACTAACTGAAGAACCTTTCAATAAATGAAGAAAGATCTCTTTGAAAATCATTACGTTAATGTCTAAAGCTGCCTTCATGCAATGCATTAGAAGCATATACAGACCATGATCCCTAACCTTAATTTGAACACTTAACCCGATATGGAATCATGCTAGAAACATGACACAGTAAATAAGGAAAATATGATAGAACTATTCAAGTATGAATACAAAAACTTGGTTAAAATCGGACAAGTATGCAATGAGCAACAAAATTGTCATATTTATTGGAAAATGCAACAAAGAAACTTTAAATCCAATGAGTAAGTATGCCTAGCTAAACTTCAATATTGTCTCTAATGAAAAATTATAGAAAAATCCTGCGAAAACCTCTAAATCTTTTTCATTTGCACTCATGCTCACTTGATGGAAATAAAATCAAATATTTTCTTATCAATGTGTTCACCGATGCATCCATTGTTTCTACAAAGCTTGGCATGATCAAGTTGGTCATAATACTTGCTAGCTACATGCTATGCTACATCAAATTTACTCATGCAAAATGCTTGGTCAATCACCTAAATTCAACTCAACTCAACTCTAAGCTTTTCCCAACTACATGGGGTCGGCTACATAAATCTGCTTCCTCCACTCTACTCTATTTAGGACGAAGTTGCCATTCAAATTACAAATAGTTATATCTTTTTTAATTACTTTTGTTCATGTTAGTTTAAGTCTACCTCTATCTCAATCTTACCATGGATTGTTAAAAGATCACTCTTCCTAACTGGAGCATCTAAAGGTCTATGTTGTATATGTTTAAACCACCGCAATCGATTTTCTCTTATTTTATCTTCAATTGGGGTACTCCTATCATTTCTCTTATATGTTTATTTCTAATTCTATCTTTTAAAGTTTTACCACATATCCATCTAAACATACGCATTTCTGTTACACTTAATTTATTCACATATTGTTTCAATACTGCCCACACTCTGGTCAATCACCTAAATAAAGAGTTGAAAATGTTATTTAAAATGGCAAAAATTGGCAAAACAATAAAAATCAAAAGAAGAAAAATAGTAAAAATGGGCAAAACAATAAAAATCAAAAGAAGAAAAATAGTTATGGACGTTTCATATGACTAGCCATGTCAATTCATAAGTTACATTCTCTACCAAGCATTTCCGAATATGAGCTATATTCATACCATTCATTTGCATCCACTCCATTGTTTGAAAGGAAAAAAAAAGGTTTGGGTGGCCACTTGAATAGCATAGCTATTGAGGCAGCCTTGCCTAAGGCTTAAGTGTGTGTCGAATAGTCTAATGAGCATAAGATTGTTACCTAGGGAAGGTAGATGTCTTAGGACATGGGTGGTCTAGCAATTTCAATAGGCTAGATGCATGTTTATAAACCATAGAGCATTCTTATTTTTAACCAATGTTTAAAGTAGATACCAATACCATATTGGCTAGTTTGTAACATGCCAACCTTGAAGTGGTACAGGGATCTGAGTACATTCTAGTGTATGTGACACTGGCCCAAACCACCTGTAGCACATAGGATTAGGGTGAATAAAGCACAAACCACTTATTACAAAGAAGAAAAACTAAAAATGTTTTCTTTTCTCATCTATGGAGATGGAGGTGGGAGTGAGAGAAAATAGGATGCTCTTCTACTGCCAAACTTGCATAATTTCATTTTAGGTTGCTAAGAAATCAACAAGGAGAGGCTAACTTTGTTTCTTGATTTAATGCACATATGGTTGTTCGATGTGATTTTGTAATAAGTTACATGACATTACATATTACATAATAAAACACATGTTAGAAGCAATGAGAGCTTCAACACAAAAGATAGGATGGCATGAGCATTTAAATAACTGAACTTAACTTTTTCTTGTATAAAATGAGTGTAAAAATAAGAAAAATTACAAAAAGGCTTAAAAAATGACCATACCAATGGTTACTTGCCAATCCAAGCCAGGTTGGGCCAGTACACGATGTTGGTACAGTATGTACCATTGTGTACCATACCAACTTAGGACTAATATGGTCCCATCCTCCATATTTGAAGCCTAGCACATTCGTACTTAACCAAAGGGGAAGGGGAAAAGAAGGGAAGTAGAAAGGACCAGAGCAATGGAGAGAAGGAAAGAGAAAAAAGGCAGGGGAAAGTACATGCAAGATAAAATGGCAAAGAAGATGAGACCAATGGTAAAAGTAAGCAACGACCTTTTTTATTCTTCTTTTATTGTTTCACAGACTAATCTCCTTATGTTCTTCATCCTTATCTTCCTTCTTTTCTTTGTCTTCCTATTATCCTCTCCTTTTTCTTATGGGTAATCGAAACAGCCGTTGTCTGCTACTACCATCATTGCAACCACTCCATGGCTATTACTAACACTATATGCAAATCATTGCTATAAGCCAATCATTGCTGTGGACAATAGGGGCAATAATAGCTATTGTTTGAAGCTTTATCTGGCTCCTCCTCTTCCTTGAATTCCTTGATTTGTTTTTTGTTTTCATTTTCTTTTCTATTTTCTTTTAAATTCAGCAACCTTAACATCTAGGCTCATGCCTAGTGCCAGGGTGTCAGGCAAGTACTTGACTCCACCACCCATAGTATTTAAAACATTTTCCACTCGTACATACGGATTGAACTTCTAATGTGTTTGACTCTTGGTTTATATGGTATCTTATTTATTTGACATCATAATTAGCAGCAGAATTCTCAATTGAGATGACTCATAATGTCTTTCTAACTGACATAATTTCCATTCAAACCTGACCTACATGGTCGTAGCTTACATAATTGTCAGTTTGTCACTCAAATTGTTCCTGATCATCTGAGCATGACCAACTCCTCCTAAATCCATTGAATTAACACACTCTTTATAAATTCATTATTTTTGTCTAGGAATAGCATAACGAGTTAGATACAAGAGTTGTAATTTTACAAATTAAAATATATGTATAATATCTATACTACAGAACTTCTATTTTAATACCCCAGCCCAACGTAGATCAGTTGAAAATAAAGCTGAATAAAAATTTGTACAATAAAATTTTCTAAGGAAATCCAACTTCTTGACATCCAGCATCAAGTTAGCTTTGCAACGCACCTTAAATCACCTAAAACGGAGATCACAAAAGGAAGTTATGAATAATTTAATAAACAAATGTCAATGCTAATGAACTTCTAGAAAATTATGAAAATGCCATTTCGTGGCTCATAATTTAAGAATGATTTTCTATCCAAGTTTTTATACTTCTTTCTTTCGGCAATTCATGCTAGATGAGTTAGAAACCTAATAAAGTTAGAAATCTACTTTTAAATATTTACTTGGTAATTACGTCTTTAAATTTTTTAAGGTATAGGAATTCTATCAGAAGTTGGAAATCTATTGGTTTTAGAAATTAGTTTCCTATGAAAAGTAAGAAACCTATGAGCTTTAGAAAAACTCTCTATAAATAGGCCTAGTGGAAGTTTTTTTATATAAAAAAATTATCAATAAAGTTCTTGAAGGTTTTTTTCTTCGCTTAGAAAGATTCCTTACTTGTTGGGGTACCAGATTTCAATCCCACGAGAAGTGGAGGGCCAATAGTAATCTCTTTTCGTGATAAATTTTGAGAGAATCTACTATATTGATTTGGGTCAATATTGCTCATGATTGAGAAGTAAGTGATGATCTATATTTTCTAAATACTCATGTATATATGTAAGTTATGATCTACCTTTTCTCGATACCTCATATGTGTATGTATTTGATAAAATATTAATATCATGATTGATTCATGGATTTTAGGAATGCATGTTTTCTAATTCTAAATGCATATGTTATTTTAGAAAACATGCATATACGTTTGAAATTGGCCTCGAACCTCTTTTATGACCATAGATTGATTCAATGTGGACAGGGATTGATTATGTTTTGTTGCGAATTTTGGAACCCAACAGATGGTGCTTGTGAGGATGCCCTATCAACAGGGATTATACACTAACTAATGAAAACTTGTGCACAAGTGCTTGTAAAGATGCCCTATCAATGGGGATTATACACTAATAGATAAGATCTTGGGCATAATCGATTGGATGCTTTGATTTATGACGAATTTGATTTATCATTATGAATGATCTGAATATTTGAAAAACTATATAAGTTTTCTTTTTGTATTGAATATGATGCCATTCATATGCATGACATTTTATTTTAATGGTTTATATAAGTTATCTAATTAGGGTGATCATTGCTTACTAGACTATTGTGCTCTTTATTTCTTATTTCTTTCCCTTTAGATCCAGAATAATAAAATCATGGGGACATTGATGGGGGAGCATTAGTTGAGTAAAAGGTATCAATGCCATGATCAAGATCAATTTGAATGGATCATGACGGCGCTCAATGATGTTTTTCACATCACTATAAAGATACTTTGGATACAATGAATATTAAATCATATTTTATTTCCACTGTTCAGTTTTGAGATAATATCATGATAGATGCCTTGCATCCTTATAAGATCTCACCTTACAGGTATGGTGGTTGGTGCACCCCTCTACTTGGGATCTCGGATTGGAGGCATAACATTTGTAAAGCAATGTAAATACTAAACTAGATACCCAGATACATGAGTTAAGTAATAAAACTAACATAGCCTTCATGCACTTGATCGAGTCCATTGCAGATAATTAAGCAGAATACTAATATTTATGCACGTAAGTTAATTTATGTCTGGAGATAGTTAATGACATAGTGCTTACACAGGGAGGAGAGCCACTACACTCCAACATGGCAACCCCAACAAGAGATACAATAGCTCCAAACCAGGTATAGGCAGGCACCGCTGCTCCAAACATTCCATCCATCAAGGGTACAACAATTACCTGCTCAATAATATGAAATTCAAGAATATTTATTCTTGTTATTTTGCCTTCCCTATGGCTTCAATTATTAAGGAGTTACAAAGGCATTCTTATAAAGAAAGTTTACCGTGAAGGCTGAAATGAAAGATGCACGTGCAGCCTCAGATGTGAGGAGTCCAAGGGCCTGAAAAAGGTAGCCCAAACTAACCCATAAGCCTAATTCCGTTCCCACAGCAAGAGTTTGGCGATCCCCACATGCCTTTAGTACAAACGGAATGAATGGGATAGCTGCCAAAGCAAATCTCACTACAGTAAAGAGTGAAGGATCCATGGTCACTTGAACCTCTTTCACAACAGAAATATTGCTGGCTGCAAAATGATTTAGTAATAAATATCAAGGATAAGTAAAGCAAGTCAAAGAAAAAAAAATTATTACAACGAAGCGTATCAAAGTTATCAAATAACGATTTTAACTGAAATTAAAAATATAAGAATTTCAACCAAAAGACAGTGAGGTAAAGTTTTGCATCTCTCTGTAGTAATAAATCGAGAATCTTTGGCATTTTAAATGCAGTCAGACAAACTGAAACTTTGTCAGAGTAATTAAGGCCCATGTCTAATAAGATCTGGTTGAATTATTGCTATTAATTTGGGAAAACATATTGAAAAAGGACAAATACATAAAACAATAGTAGACTCCCATGATGTCTTTGTGACCCCTGAACGAACTCCTCGAGATAGATGTCAAATCTGAAGGATAAGCCACAAACTTAACGTTATTATGCCCCCTGAAGCTATCAGAATAGAAATATCAGATGCCTACCACATGGCCAGTGTAGAAAAGTATCAATGATAGAAGAGAAGAAATCCAAGCCATACTCTTAGCTTCGCTAACCTTTTAAAATATTTAGTAATCATAAACTTATAAAAAAAGTGTTGATTAATGGCATCCTATCCCTGTCTATACACAGAAAGCATAATGCAAGAATAAGTTAAAGCTCCAAAAATTCATACCATGGCATTGTTCTTATTAAAAATTAATACACAGAGAGAGGATATCATCAATCAACATGGTTATCTGATTAAGTACAGTCATGATTTAATGAATATCTTACAAGCCTTGTTCGAATCTTTAGGCATATGCATATCTTCAATTTACTTGAGTACTCTAGATGAAACATACAATAGGCATATGAAGAATAAGTATATCCAGAAAGGGCATGCTTGCTGAATCTGCACTTCCAAAAGCTACAGGAAAAATGTAAGCAGCAGAAAGTCTTAACAGCAAACTCATTACAGAAAAGTCAAATGCATCAAACACAGTCATGGTTGAGGTCAGATTTGTCTTGTACAACTATACCACTGGAATATTATAGAAGATTTATAATGGATTCGATCTTAGGATAAAAATTTGCGCTGATGGAACACAATAAGACCAAACAAACTTCACACAGAGGAATGAGGAAGCAAGGTCTTTCTTTCTAATAAATCACCAAAAAAGTAGCACTGCATGCATAAAGAATGGGCCAGTCCCTGCTGGAGAGAAATGAGAACAAAAAGAAGAAGGAGAAGGCTCAAACACCGAGCAGAGTTTACAAACCCATCGAGTCCTCTGAGAATCAATACCCCACCTCTTAATGCCTTTGCTTTCCTTCTTCTCACCTTGTTTGGTCATTTATATTACTCTCCATTTTCATGTAGATATTGCTCGCTGTTATCCATTTTCTCAAAATTCTCATGCTGAAGATAACCTTAAATACAGTTAGAGAGGATCAGTCTTTACCCTACGAAAACAAAACTGAAACAGTTGCAAGTGCTGCTGAATTTAGTCCCCTTTTTTTTGCGCCAAGCAGAGAGCCTTCAAATCCATTTGAACCCATTGATTGTTGATGCAGCAGACTCATAAAGCAAGAAAGGACAAGAATTTGCAGATTGCATTCTCCTCTTTGTCAGGCGACTACTCCTTTGAATGGCACTAACATAAGCACAACTAGATAAAACTAACAATTGTCATGCACATGCAAAGATGACTTATGTAGTGTTCCTGAGGGGATATCCTCAAGGAAAAGATGTCCCAAAACAACAAAACCAAATCGGCGATAACAGCAATTAAAATACATACAGATATCCATCATATGACAAGCTAATATCAGTTGGTAAAAATTATCAAAAATTTCTGACCATCTTATTTTCTTGATCAAGCAATCATTGTACATCAATTCCTTCAAATTCTTGCAAGAGAAAGGACATCAAGGTATATCTAAAGCTAGAGATTTCCAATCTTATTCCATTATGGGTTAGACCTCATTAAGTTCCATCACATCAGAAGCCCTCAAAAGGAGAATGATACAGCAGGAATTTGGATGCTTAAGGCATGATCTTGACATGATTAATATAGAAATGTTTGTTTTACACACTGTTTGCTAGGACAGTGAGATGGAAGAAAGTTTGTTACAACAGTGTCTTCTTTCTCTATGTTTGGCAGTCAAAAAGAAAGCTTTTCAAGAGAAAATATAGTGTATAATATTCTCCAACCACCCTGAAATTGTTCCATGTCAAAAGGTAGTGATTTTGGTAAGGAAAATAAAAAGCTCGAAGCTCTACATGGACTTGGATAAAAGAACAGCAAAATTACCCCACACCTAACCACCTCTGCACACTAAAGAAAAATTCTCTACTACTTTCTCTTTAATTTTCTGAGTGCAACCAAATGGTATAAAATTTCCACATTTCTTTTCCATCAAAAGAACATGTTATTTCTCTTTCACTTTCTCGGAGGCCAATTAGAGCCTTCTTCTATGCTAGAGAGTCCTCACAATCTGCTGACTGCAAAACATATGTAATATGAAGGCCATGTTTACAATTAAAGATATGATGTATAGTTGTATTGTTTCCTCATGTTGAATTGTCCTTGGCATGTGGTTCCTTTTAAAAGCGTACAACTTCCCTCCTTTTTTTTATTATTTTGTCCATTCTGGTCAGCAAAACATGTGGAAGAGACTAAATCCTGTCAAAATTAGACAGCAGTAATTCTATATTTCAATAAGAAACATGTCTAACAGGTCCTGTCCCATCTATTCATGTTTATGACTCGTTCGAACTAAGACCAAGAGAATATTGAGCGAGTAGTGAAGACAGACACAGTTCGATACCTGAGAAGGACAAAGAAAAGGAGAAGCAATCAGACAATATCTCCTCTTCCTTTGCTTTCCACTGAAACAATTATTCAAGGCGAGAAGCAAACAAAGAGAAAATAATGGGCCAAAATTTACACCATCAATCCAAGTGATATATAGAGAAAATAACAAACAGAATCGGTTGGAGCGGCTTCACCATCTCGTAGCCACCTTCTCTATGATTATGCAGTGAAAATTTTTTAAGGTAGTGTTTGAATAGGGGATAAGAGGGGATCTCTTATTCCCAAAAGCCATAACTATAAGGGATAGCAGAGAATAAAGTTAACCAAAAGAATAATCCATGATTAACCATAGTTAACCATGGATATCCCCTCAATTTATTTCCTAAAAAATATAGGGATAACTGGTTATCCCTCCAAATAAGAAAAAAAAAAAATTATCTTATGAATTTACTTTTTTTTTTTTTTTTTTTTTTTTGCATTTGATATGATCAAAGGATGTCCCTAGGATAGCCAGGGATAAACTTTATCCCGTACACTTATCCATCCTATCAAACGCTACCTAAAAATCAGGTAAAACGGAAACTACAGAGGGAGAGGAAAAGCGGGATACCGTAGATAACAGTGAGCACATTGAGCAATACGATGTTCCTGACCTTCTTCGAAGGCCAAAAGATCTTTTTCCACAGCGGCCGTTGCCGCCTCGGTAAGGGCACCAAATCCAGCTCAGCGCTCGAGATCTCGGCATTGATCGCCGGCGGGAGAGTGGCTTCGCCGTCTTGGAGGAGGCCAGCCCCGGAGGATGGGCCCGTCTGGCGGAGCACCTTCTTCCATCTCCTACTGTGGGCGGTGGATTCAACTGGAGAAGGAGGAGGAAGTTGGGAGGAGGAGGACTTGGGAACGCAGAGGATTCTTCTGGTTCTCCTCGTAAGGAGAAGGGAGAGAGGAGGGTTGGAGAAGGAGACTACGGAGACACCATCGGTAGGGGGTGAGAAGGTCGCAGCCCTGGGAGAACAGCTCCATGCCGAGCGCGGGGCCGGGGAGATCGACCTCATGGTCCTCATCCCATCGCTGTACCAGTCGACCCCAGATGGTTCCAACGCTAGGATGCGGCCATTTGTCGGCTTGTAAAAATACAAGGCCGACGATTTCGTTCTCTTGGGGCGTACCAAAATACTGCTCCTTTCTTTCTTTTTTTTTTTTTAAATTACAGGCAGAGGATCATATTATTCTGAAGCGAATCAAATTCAAATTTAGAGTATATAATTTAATACAAAATAATAGAATAAAAGATATCAGTATACCAAACCCATTGTCTAGATCTTCGATCTTAATTATTTCAAAATAATATAAAAAATATACCCTTTTGAGAATAACGTTAGGATGCCATGTAGGCATGTAGATTTTTTTTATAAAAAAAATTACAGAAGCAATATGTAACATATGATTTTAAAATTAATTTTAAAATTTATGATGAAAAATACTGCATGATAATTGCGCTTAGAAGACATACGATGAAACGCATATCAATCGTGAAAATTGATTATTCATATGTGTTAACATGTGTATAATGCACGTTAAAATCTATTAGGTCATTATATGTGCATTGATATGCAAGAATGATCAATTCATGTAATGTGCAAGATTTTTTTTTAATAAAAAAAATTGCATAGCAATTTAATTAACTACCAAAGACGGCTTTGATCGGAAATCATTTATTGATGGGACGGACGCATAGCAAAAGTTTTCAAAGAAGTGGGAGTCCCTCTCTAGGGTTCATAAAAATTAACTTTGATGGAAGTATCGATGGCCGATGTGCTGGATCGACTTTTGTTATTTATGATGCGGAAGGCACTATATTGGCGGCAGGCGGGTTTGGCTTGCTTGATGTTACGGTGCCTCTGGCTGAAATGTATGCGACATGGGCTGGGATTTTTTATGCTGTTCGGATCCTTGGTGCTCGCAGACTGTTTATTGAAGGCGATTCCACTACGGTTATTCGCTGGATTCGGCAGGAGCCCAGTTCCCATCAGTCGATCATTTCCTTACTGTGCACATCCGCTTTATGATTTTGGAAGCTCCTTATATCCTTATTCATCATGTTTATCGTGAAGCCAATGCAGTGACTGACTGGATTGCCGCTAGAGTGGCCTCTCATTCGGGTAGCTGAAATTGGCAGCAGGGCGACCCTTGTCCTTTGTTCCTTTTCTCAACTTTTGTACTCTGATATATCGGGGATGATCCATCCTAAAATGATGTAATTACTCGTTTGTACTTAAAAAAAAAAAAGGTTTTCAAAGAAGTGTCTTACGTAGCTATACATTTTTTAGAGAAGACTTTAAAATTATAGACGGTTTAATCTTAAGGCGTAGTTTTAAAAAAAAATCATGCAATGCCATGCAGGCATTTCACGTGACATTTCAGCATTATTCATAATAATATTTTTAGCATTATTTTTAAAAATAATTAATAAATAAATATTATTTAAAGTAATGATTCATCTTCCGTTCATATCATAACTCGAAATAATTTTAAATAATTAAAAATTTTAATTCCAATGTTGATCATCAGTCTTGTTGCTATCAAGTCACGTTCCTAAAACGTCAGGGTAACGGAAAGTCTCCTCCTCGACGGAGTTCTTGTAAGAAAGTCCCTAGGGACCGGTTTCATCGGTGGGAACCCTCAGACGCTCAAGTAAGCGACTTAGAAACAGTGAAAAGAGAAATGAAAATAGGGATGGCAATTTTTTTTCATTTGATCGTTTACCCAATGGGTACGTTTTTAACGGATCGAGAAATCCCTGGTCTAAATGGCTTAATGGGTAACGGGGATTTTTCATTAACGGGTAAATGGCCCGGGGACGATATTCTCCCCCATCCCCGTTTACCCATCCTCATCCCCGTTAACTTTAATTAATATATATATTTAAATTATATATATATATATTAAAAATTAAAAATAAATAAAATATATATAATCTTGACTTTTGATCTTCCTTATTTTACGTAGATGTCTCTTGCTCTTCCTTCTTTCACGCACTGATCTGAATTTCTGAACCAAGACGAGAACCTAGCTCCATTAGTTCATCGTCTATCTTCGCCAATCGCGGCCCCATCGACGCCCTCCAACACCTTTTTCTTTTCTGGTATACTCATCTCTTTAAAAAGATATCTCTTTATTTATTTTTTGAAATTTGAATGTATTTTTTTTATGGTTGTTGCATTGAAAATCTTCATTTTCTGATTTTTTTTCTTTGTTAGTTGTTTTCTTTCTCACTTTTCGTTCTCTTCTTTCTTATCCAGAGTCGAAGAATCTTATATATATATATATATATATATATATATATATATATATATATATATATATATCAATATCATCATCTCGATTAGTCTACATCTTATCTAAATGAGTACCCAGTGGGTACCTGTTCACCCGGCTGGTATCCCCTCCCTGCCCCATTAATTATAATGGCTTAACGGGTGGGGAAAGAGAATGTTTTTTCTAACGGGAACGGGGACCGGTATAGACCGCCCGGGCCGTTGCCATCCCTAAATGGAAAAGAGCTTGAGAACTTGAGTTTAGATCCTTTCCCTCATTGTGAGCGAAGGTTCTTATACTTGTTCGAAGATCCCTCTTTCCCGCTTTTGGAAGGTGGCTAATTCCGAGACGTTGTTGTTTGGTAGTGAACAGGTAGCCAGGCTAAAAGATGGGTCGCAACTGACACTGAGCATGTCAGAAGGGTCCCACCCTGCCAGCCCCCCTGCCGGGTGCGGCACCATAGGTGGGCAAGTGGGCCTAGTCACGTCAGGCGTGCGCCGTTATAGGTAGTGGCCACGCGTAGTTGCAGACGGTTAGTGGGCCACGTGGCGGCTGCAGGTGATTAGAGGGCCACATGATAGTGCTAGGCGGCTCGAGGTAGTGGGGACCTAGAGTACGAGCCGAGGGGACCTGGAGTCCGAGGCCGAGGGGACCTGAGGTCCGAGGGGACTCGGGGTCCGAGGCCGAGGCTGAGGGGGCCTCAGAGTCTGAGCTTTGGTGCTAAGCTGGCTCGAGCTTTCAGTGCTGACCAAAGCCGAGCTTTGGTGCCGAGCTGGCCTTGGGCTTTCAGTGCCGATCAGAGTCGGGCTTTGGTGTCGAGCTGGCCTCGAGCTTTTAGTGCCGATCGAAGCCAGGATTTGGTGCCGAGCTAGCCTCGGGCTTTTAGTGCCGACCAGAGCCGGGCTTTGGTGCCGAGCTGGCCTCGGACTTTCAGTGCCGACCAGAGCGGAGCTTTGATGCCGAGCTGGCCTCGGGCTTTCAGTGCCGACCGGAGCCGAGCTTTGGTTGAAAGAATGAGACACTTGAACACATCTTTGTTAATCGAAGGGAGATGAGATATTCAAGGCTATCTTTATTTCAATGAGCTAAAGGATGATGCACTTAAACCTAAGATTAGTTGATTGCATACATCACTGATAGTATTAGCGGAGATTGTCCGAATTCTAGGTGTGGGGAGCAGAGTTCCATCGAGTCCCTCGATTTGGTATGCTCCACGATGTAGAGCCTCCATGATCTGGTAGGGTCCCTTCCAGTTTGAAGATAGCTTGCCTCCTTCCGTCGGCTTCGAGACTTCGGCTCGTCTAAGGATCAAGTCCCCCGAGAGGAATACCTTGGAGCGAACACGAGCGTTGTAGTACTTGGCAACCCTCTAGCGATAAGCTGTCATTCTGAGTCATGCCCTATCGCATACCTCCTCGATGAGATCAAGGTTAGCTCACAATCGGTTTGGGTTGTCCTTCTCGTCATACGACTCCACCTGAGGACTCGGAATTTGGAACTCCATGGGGATGACGGCCTCAGAGCCGAACACGAGGCAAAAGGGGTCTCCCCAGTGGGAGTGCAGGGTGTTGTGTGATAGGCCCATAGCACATTGGGAAGCTCTTCCACCCACCTTCCTTTGAAGTCGTCCAGCCGTATTCTGAGCCCCTGAAGGATGGTGCGGTTTGTTACCTCAGTCGCTTCATTTGTTTGTGGGTGGCCGACCGAAGTAAACCACTGGCGAATGCCCAGCTCGGCGCAGAATTATCTAAAGGGGGCATTGTCAAATTGCCAGCCATTGTCGGTGATGAGGGTGTGGGGTAACCCGAACCGGCAGATAATGGACTTCCAAAAGAAGTACCTCACATTGCTCTCAGTGATCTTTGCTAGGGCCTCAGCCTCCACCTACTTGGTGAAGTGGTCGATGGCAACGAGTAGAAATCTTTGCTGGCCAGAAGCCGGAAGGAATGGTCCAAGATGTCCATCCCCCATTGAGCGAAGGGCCATGGGGTCGATAAAGAGCTTAGCTGGAAGGTCGGCTATCGCTGGATGTTGGCGTGTCGCTGATAGCTATCGCACTTCCAGACTAGCTCGGCGGCATCCTCCTTCATTGTAGGCTAGTGGTATCCTTGGCGTAGAGCCTTGTACGCTAGTGCTCTACCCCCAGATGGTTTCCGTAGATGCCCTCGTGGATCTCACGATGGATGTAGTCGGCGTTCACAGGGCTGACACATTTAAGAAGTGGATAAGAGAAGGACCTTCGGAATAGCCGCCGTCTAACACAAGGAACTTGGGGGCTCGCCACTTGAGTAATTTGGCCTCCGCAAGGTCCTCGGGGAGAGTGCTATTGGTGAGGTATTGAACGTAAGCCTCTGTCCACACAAGCTCTTGGTCAATTGGCAGGACCTCCTCCGCGGCGTCGATGCTCGGGGTCTCCAAGTGCTCCACATATGTCCTCTCCAGGGTCCCGTCGGTCGAGGTGGCTAGATGGGATAGTGTCGGCCCTGTCATTCTCACCCCTGGGGATAGCTGACACTGAAGCGAGCGAAAAGTGAGGCTTGTGATTGGACCTTATTCAGATAATGGGACATGGCGGTGTCTTGGGCTTCGTATTCCCCAGCGATATGGCCGGAGATGAGTTGGGAATCAGTGAAGGCTCTGAGGTACTCTGCTTTGAGCTTCCAAGCAAGTCTCATTCCGGCCAACAGTGCCTCGTACTCTGCCTGGTTGTTGGTGGCGAGGAAGAGGAACCGAAGGGCATACTCTACCACCGTTCCCTCAGGACTAGTGAGTATGAGGCCTGCTCCACTTCCCTGGGAGTTTGATGCACCATCTATATAAAGGATCCATTCCTCCCCTGTCACTCGAAAGGGGTCACCGATGGCACCACGCTGAGCTCTTCCGGCTGCTCCTCGACCTAGGTGCACTCGATTAGAAAGTCCGCCAAGATTTGGGACTTCATGGCCGATCTTGGTTGAAAAGACAGGTCAAACTCTCTCAGTTTGACTGCCCACTTTGCCAACCGATCAGAGGTGTCAAGACGAGACAGGATCGCCTTCAGCGGCTGGTCCGTGAGCACCACGATCGGGTGGCTTGGAAGTAGGGCCTAAGATATTGAGCGGAGACTATTAACGCGAAAATAACTTTTCGGTCTTTGAATACCTGGTCTTCACATCGTGAAGCACTTTGCTTGTGTAGTAGATTGGTTTTTGTGCCCCATCGGAGTCCACACGGATAAGGACCGAGCTAACGACCTCTTGGGAGGCGGCAAGGTACAGGAAAAGGTCTTCTCCCTCCATTGGCTTTGATAGCAATGGCAGGGTCGACAGAAACTTCTTCAGTCCTTCGAAAGCCCTTTGGCACTTCTCCGTCCAATCAAAGTCGTTCACCTTCCCCAGTGCCTTGAAGAAAGGCAGGCACTGCTTGGCTGACCTTGACAGGAATCGACTCAGGGCTGCCACCGTTTCGGTCAGGCGCTGCACTTCCTTCTTATTGGTCGAAGGTCTCATGTCGAGGATGGCTCGGATCTTTTCTAGATTTGCCTCGATTCCTCGCTGGGTCACCAAAAAGACCCAAGAACTTACCCGTCGTTACCCCGAAGGCACACTTGCGGGGGTTTAGTCTCATCTGGTACCGATGGAGGTTATCGAAGGTTTCCATTGGGTCAGCAATGTGGTCGTCAGCATGGACACTTTTAGTCAGCATATCATCCACGTATACCTCTATGTTGCACCCGATTTGATCCCCGAAGACCTTTCTCATTAGCCTTTGATATGTGGCGCCTGCATTCTTTAGTCCAAAAGGCATTACCTTGTAGCAGTAGATGCCCTTCTCGATCACAAAGGAAATGGCCTCCTCATTCGTTGGATCCATCCTGATCTGGTTATGCCGAGAAGGCATCTATGAAGCTAAGGGTCTCGTGGCTTGACGTGGCGTCCACCAACTGGTCGATCCTTGATAGTGGGAAGCTGTCTTTAGGGCATGCCTTATTGAGGTTGATGAAGTCCATGCACATCCTTTAGCTCCCATTAGCCTTATGGACCATTACCACATTCGCTAGCCAGTCTGGATAATGCACCTTCCGGATGTGATCAGCGACAATCGGCTTGTTGACCTCCTCATCGATGGCCTTTGCCGCTCAAGGACAAAGCTCCTCTTCTTCTATCGGATTGGCCGACACTGCGGGTTGATGCTGAGTTTGTAGGTGATCACCTCTGGTGGTATACCCGACATATCGGACGTCGATCGGGCAAAGACATCCGAGTTGGCTCGAAGGAAGGTGAGGAGTCGGTCTCTTGCCTCTTCGGGAAGAAGTTCCCCGACTCGGACCATTCTTGTTGGGTCCTCTCCTAGCGGAAATGCCAATAGGTGCTCGGCAGGCTCTTTCCTCCTTTCGGCCTCCTTGGGGTCTAGCGACTTTGGCACTAGGGGAGCGACTATGGCCTACGGACTAGTGGCAATATGGTAGCAAAACGGCACCAGGCTCCTCTCTCCGCGCATCTCCCCGATCCCCGCATCGGTAGGGAACCCAACCAATAATCGCTTGATGGAGATGATGGCATCCAAGACATTCAGGCTGGGCCGTTTGAGGATAGCATTGTAAGCTATAGGGGGACTCGCTCGATCAGGAACTTGATGAGGATTGTGCTCTGGCATGGCAATGTCTCGGCCATTACTGGGAGGGTAATCTCTCCTTTCACTTTCATAGAGTTTTCGGTAAAGCCCATCAGGAGCGTGGTTATGGGCCATAGAGAATCAATAGAAAAGCTCATTCGAACAAAAGCATCATAACTAAGGATATCGACTGTGTTGACCCACTTATTGATTTTGATAATTAACAAAAGCTATAAGTATATTCCCTATGATACTAATAAAATTGATAAGTGTTTCAGGAATTTAGAAAGGTTAAATATTCAAAATTTATATAAAAATAGGTTTGAATCAGTTTTTAATGGTATATGCCAAAGTTTAGAGTTTAGAGCCGACACCCAGAGTCATTAGAGCCGACTCTAGAGCATATCGAAACTGTTTGGTACTTTTGACACGGTTTAGAGTCAACACTTAGAAAATTAGAGCTGACTCTAACCTGAGATACAGTGAACTATTTTTCTACTTCAGAATTTAGAGTCGACACCAGCAGAATTAGAGCTGACTCTAACTTGAGAACAAAGACTACATTTTTCGGGATACTTTAGAGTCGACCCCAAGGAAATTAAAGCCGACTCCAGCTCGCGATATGTCGACCCCACAGAATTCCAGAGCTGACTCTACGATGGACTTTTTCTTACTATTTTGGGAAACCCGACTTAGAGCCGACACCTTAAAAGTTTGGAGCCAACTCCTACCTGTCAGAGTCAATTTTTAGATTTGTCAGAATCAGCTCCAACGGTCATATTTCTTCACCTACTCTTCAACGGCTCTTTACCTTTGCGTGTTAAACTAATCCAAGTACTCTCAACGGCTAGTTTGCATTAAAAAAACATGGATTAAGAGAGATTATAAAAAGGGGATTCCGATCATTCAAGAACAACGAGAGAAGAAAAAGAGGAAAAGAGAGAAATTTCAAAGAGGAAAATCTGTGATTCAAAGCCTAACTGTTCAAAAGAGATAGAAGAGAAATCCAAAAGCTTTCTAAGATCAAATCCGAAGGATTTCCATCAATTTGAAGAAGAAAAGCAAGAGCCCTAGTTCTTCAACCTTCTCTTCACCAAGCTTTCTTCAAGTGCCTAAGTTCAAGCTTTGAAAGATCATTTAGAAGAGAAGAGGAAAAGAAGAAAAGAAGAAAAGCTCAACATCAAATGCCTTCAAATCAGGCTTTTCTATTCTCATGTTATTTATATTGTTTATCTGCTCATTTGAGGAGTTTTTAAATTGTTGTAAACAATTACTTGAGTTATTTGTTTTCTGATTCAATCAGGGAATTGAATCAGTTAAGGTAGTTGACCTCGAGCAAGCTAAAATTAGCTTGTGTTAGGTTGTGTGCTGGTGAACCTGTGAAAACCGGCTAGGTTCATTGTGATCCTGTTGTAAAACAACAAGTTTGGGTTATGATCTTGCAAAACAACTCTGTTGTAATCTGGGTGATTATAGTATGTACCCAAGAGTTGCTTGGGAGTAGATGTAGGTGTAGCTAACACCGAACTACTATAAATTCTTGTATTTGTCGTGCTTATCTTTTCTCTCTCTCTCATCTTTTATATTGTGCTTAGCATTCATAGCATCACACTCTCCTCACTTTACTTGTGCACATTCATCTTATGAAATTAGTTTTAATTGTAAATTTTTTAAAGAACACAATTCACCCCCCCTCTTGGGTTGCCATCTGGGCCAACAATTGGTATCAGAGCTAGTGCTCATCTCGGCTTGATCTAATAATCAAGAGCTAAAGATCCAAATGACAGCTCAAGCTAGTTCTTTTTCTGAGGGACAATCCACAAACCAACCACCTTTGTTTAGTGGCACAAACTATTCATATTGGAAAGCTAGAATGAGGATTTTCATTCAAGCTTTAGACTATGAGTTATGGGGTGTCATTATCAATGGTCCTAGCACTCCCATACACTTAGTAGACGGATCCATTGTTCCTAAGCCCGAAAGGAATTGGAATGAAAATGATAGGAAAATGGCTAAGCTCAATACCAAGGCCATGAATGTCCTATACTGTTATTTGGATGCAAATGAATTCAATAGAATATCCACTTGTATCTTAGCCAAAGAAATATGGGATAGGTTGGAAGTTACTCATGAGGGTACCAACCAAGTTAAAGAATCCAAAATTAACATTTTGGTGCATAAATATGAACTTTTTAGCATGGATCAAAATGAATCAATTACATGCATGTATACTAGATTTACTGATATAGTAAATGAATTAAAAAGTCTTGGTAAGACCTATACTAACTCTGAATTAGTGCGAAAAATTCTTAGGTCTCTTCCAAGAGCATGGGAAGCCAAAGTGACAGCTATCCAAGAAGCCAAAGATCTGAATATTCTACCTTTGGAGGAGCTACTTGGATTTCTTATGACCCATGAGCTTAAATGAAGAAATATCAAGAAAATGATGTGAAAAAGAAGAGGACAATTGCACTCAAAGCTGCAAAAAATGAAAAGAGCAGCAGCGAAGAAGATGAAGAAGATGATGACATTGCTCTCCTTGCAAAGAAATTCAGAAAATTTATGCAAAGAAGGAGACCCTTCCACAAGATAAAAACTGGTATTAAAAAAAGAAAAGGATAAAGATAAAGAAAAGATCCCTTGATCTGTTACGAATGCAAAAAACCGGAACATTTTAGATCCGAATGTTCTCAACTTAAGAAGGGATACAAAAAGAAGAAGAAGGCGTATGTTGCAACTTGGAGCGATAACGAGGAATCTTCATCCGAAGATGATCAACAAGAGGTTGCCAACATATGTTTCATGGCAAACAATGAAAATGAGGTAAATTCTGAAACCCCCAATGATGATTTTACTTTTGATGAACTATATGATGCTTTTAATGAATTGGTTAGTGATTTCAAGATTTTAAGAACCAAAAACAAAGCTTTGAAAACTGAAAACTTGGATCTTCTTAAAAAGAAAAATGAACTTGTTCTTCAAATTGAAAATTTAAAATGTGAAAAGGAAGATATTCTAAAGGAAAAAGAATCAATTTCCACTAAAAATCTTAATTTAAAGACAAAAATTGAAAAAATATAAAAACATTGTTGATAAATTTAAAATAGCTCTGAAAAGCTTAATCTACTTTTGAACAATTAAAGAGCTATTTTTGACAAAGCTGGTTTAGGGTATAGACCACATATGAAACAAAAATTTTGTTAACAATTTCTTCACAAAGAAACCAATCAAAAATGATATTTCCTATAACCATTGTAGCATAAAAGGACATAAATCTTATGAATGTAATTACAAAATGTCTCATAAGAACACAAATTATAAAGGTAAGAAAATATGGATTCCAAAAGGAATTGTGTTTATTGCTACTTATCATGAAGGATCCAAGAAGGCTTGGGTACCTAAACAAAAGATATGATTGCTTTGCAGGAGTGTCTTGCAGCCAAAGGATCAAAAAGAAAATAGTATCTTGATAGCTACTGCTCAAGACACATGACGGGTGACAAAGAGCAATTCATTACCCTTGAAGCTAAAAGAGGAGGAGTTGTAACATTTGAGATAATGGTAAAGGCCAAATCATGGGCTCTGGTAAAATTCAAATCAAACCATCCATTTTTATTGAAAATGTCTTATATGTAGATAGATTAAAGTATAACTTGATTAGCATTAGCTAACTTTGTGATAAAGGTTTCAAAGTTTCCTTTGAAGCTTCTATCTGCACTGTATCAAATCCCATTGACAATAGCATTATATTTATTGAAAATAAAAATGGCAATGTATACTTAATTGATTTGGACAATTTGTCTACTAGTAACCATTGTCTAATTGCTGATAATGCTAAGGTAAATGAGATTGGATGGCTATGGCATCGTAGACTAGGTCATGCAAGCACACACCTAATTTCAAAATTGCTTAGAATGGATTTAGTTAAAGGTCTTCCAAAATTAGATTTTGAAAACAATAGAATTTGTGATGCATGTCAATTTGAAAAACAAACTAGGAATGCTTTCAAATCTAAAAATATTGTTTCCACTTCTAGGCCACTCGAGCTACTACACATGGACCTTTTTGGACCTACTAGAACCACTAGTTTAGGAGGAAAGAAATATGGTCTTGTGATAGTAGATGATTACTCTAGATACACTTGGGTATTATTTTTAGCTCACAAAGATGAGACTTTCTCGATATTTATGAAATTCTTCAAGAAAGTCACAAATGAGAAAAACACCACCATAGTGTCTCTTAGAAGTGATCATGGAACTCAATTTGAAAATCATTTATTTAAAAATTTTTGCATTGAAAATGTCATTCATCATAACTTCTCAGCACCTAGAACACCTCAACAGAATGGAATTGTAGAAAGAAAAAATAGAACTCTAGAAGACATGGCTCGTACCATGCTATGTGAAAGCCAACTCTCAAAATATTTCTGGGCGAAGCTATAAACATGACATATTACATCCTAAATAGAGCCTTAATTAGACCAATCCTTAAGAAAACTCCCTATGAATTATGGCATAATAAAAACCCAACATTGGTTATTTTCATGCATTTGGTTGTCGATGTTTCATTCATAATAATGGTAAAGACAATCTTGGAAAGTTTGACGCAAAATCAGATGAAAGTATATTCTTAGGATACTCCACTTCTAGCAAAGCTTATATAGTATTTAATAAGAAGTATCTTATTGTAGAAGAGTCAATTCATATAGTATTTGATGAATCTTTAGCATCAAGTTCTGAAAAGATAGATGATGAGGAAGATACAAATTTGCTTGAAAGAGATCTTGAAAAATTAAATATCGACGTATCTTTAGATCATGAACCTAAAGCTAAGGATGATGACTCACCTAAGGATGATGGTATTGATATTACTCATAATGATGTAGATCTATCTAGAGATTGAAGATATGCTTATGGTCATCCAAAGGACTTAATCATAGGCGATCCATCTCAAGGTGTAAGAACTAGATCATCAATGAGAAATATCAGTAATCATCTTGCATTTGTATCTCATATAGAACCCAAGACAATTGAGGAAGCCAAAAATGATAGTAATTGGATGTTAGCTATGCAAGAGGAATTAAATCAATTTACTAGGAATAAAGTATGGACCCTAGTTGATAGACCCAAAGATTATCCAGTTATAGGATCCAAATGGGTATTTAGAAATAAATTAGATGAAAATGACATTGTTATTAGAAATAAAGCTAGATTAGTTGCAAAAGGATATAATCAGGAGGAAGAATTGATTTTGATGAAACCTTTGCACCTGTTGCTATATTAGAGGCCATTAGGTTGTTACTTGCATTTGCATGTTACATGAACATTAATTTATTTCAAATGGATGTAAAAAGTGCATTCTTAAATGGTTTTATAAATGAGGAAGTTTTGTTGAACAACCAACTGGTTTTAAAGATCATGAATTTTAAATCATGTTTTTAAACTACACAAAGCACTATATGGTTTAAAACAAGTACCTAGAGCTTGGTATGATAGACTAAGTAAATTTCTAATTGAAAATGATTTTTCTAGAGAAAATGTTGATAAAACCCTATTTTTGAAAAGAAAAGAAAAAGACTTATTGGTAGTACAAATCTATATAGATGATATAGCATTCGGTGCTACTAACAATCTTCTTTGTCAAGATTTTGCAAAGTTAATGCAGGGAGAATTTGAAATGAGCATGATGGGAGAACTAACTTCTTCCTTAGACTTCAAATCAAACAAGAAAGAGAAGAGATTTTCATCAACCAAACAAAGTACACTAAAGAAATTCTCAAGAAGTTTGGTATGGAATCAGTTAAACCTCTTGGCACACCTATGAGTCCTTCATGCAAACTCGATAAAGATGAAGATGGTAAGCAAATAGATCAAAAATATTATAGAGGTATGATTGGTTCTCTACTTATTTAATAGCTAGTAGACATGATATTATGTTTGTTGTATGCTTATGTGCTGATATCAGTCTGAACCTAAAGAATCTCACTTAATTGCTATAAAAAGAATTCTTAGATATTTAAGTGGAACTAAAAATGTAGGATTATGGTACTCTAAAGATTCAACATTAAATTTGATTGCATATTCTGATTCAGATTTTGCTGGTTGTAAATTGGATAGAAAAAGCACAAGTGGTGCATGCCAATTCTTAGGTAGTAACTTAATCTTTTGGTTTAGCAAAAAGCAAAATTCAGTTGCATTATCAACTGCTAAAGCTGAATATGTTGCAGCTGGAAGTTGTTGTGCTCAAATTCTTGGATTAAGCGACAACTTGAAGATTATGGTATAACACTTGATAAAACACCAATTAGATGTGATAACACTAGTGCAATAAATTTGACTAAAAATCCTATTCAACATTCAAGAACTAAACACATAGAGATAAGACACCATTTCATTAGAGAACATGTAGCTAATAATGATGTTTGTCTTGATTATATGTATTGATGAACAATTAGCTGACATATTTACAAAACCCTTAAGTGAAGAGAGATTTTGTTACCTTAGAGGAGAATTATGAGTCTGTGATCCATCAGAATAATTTTAAATCTCCTAGGAATGACTATCTAGAATTCAATCATTTTCTTGAAAGATCCTCTTATGATTCTAAGGAAAATTTATCTAGATACTTGAACCTCTTGATTTACCACATTCTAAGGAAGATTTACCCAAAGTTTGATGATCATTTTGACAAGTTTCAGATTCTTTGAAACTCTCATTTTTCACTGAAACTGTCTTGGAGCCGACACCACTGATGTTGGAGTCGACTCTAATTTTATGTGTTCTCTGTCTGTGTTTTTAGAGCCGACACTTGCTACTGCGGAGCCGACTCTATTTCGGGCGCTGACTGTGTTAGTGATTTAGAGCCGACACCTCTCTTTGGGGAGCTGACTCTAAGTGGTCCCATTTTGACTTTTCTAGGGCAGAGTCGATACCTTTTCATTTGTACTCGACTCCAATCCACTCCAAATCCTTCTTCATTTGTCCTAAAACCTAAAATCCTTCAAATCCATCCTCTCTTGATATCTAATGGCACCCAAATGTCGTGCATCCGCCATTGGAGTGACCGTGACCACCGGGAGGAGGACCGCTCGGCGTTCGACGAGACAACCTTCACCGAGTTCGTCTTCCACCTCTTCTTCCTCAACTCTAAGCTTGATTCCCACTCCACCTTTACCCCAGATTGACCTCCTAGCCGGGAAGGCCATCACCACTGGAAGGAAGGTCGACTTCAACTTCTTTGATTCGGAAGGGTTCACCCTAGGGAAGCAACTAAGGGATATGGGTTGGAAAAAGGTATGTTCACTAGACGTCCCTACCTACCCAGGATTAGTGAAAGAATTCTATCCCAATTTGAGTAGAGGAGATGGAGGAATTGTTAGCTTTGTTAGGAGAACACGGATTCACCTAACTTCTAAAATCTTAGGAAATTTATTGGAGATTCATGTTATTGGTATGATAGCTAATTCACATAGTGAAAGAGGAGAAGCTCTATCAAGAATTCTTGGAAAAGATATGACAGATTTGAGGAAATCAGTGCAAACCAATTACCCTAGGAATTAATATTGTTACATAATATTTGCAGTAAGCTTTTATTTCCTAAGACTAGGAGATTTGAGTATGTGTCTGAAAGGGACATTGTAGTTATGGATTGTATGTTACGGGTCAGCCTATAAATTTAGCCGGTATGATGATTGGATATATGACTGAGGCTAGTAGCAAGAAGAGATCAACCTTGCCCTATGGAATGATATTGACTTTGGCTTTTCAAAGTCAAGGAGTAAACTTTAGAAAATGAGCCAATGAAGAAATTAAGACATACGGATTACTATAACAGTGCTATACTACACCATATAGGATTTAAGAAAGTAAATGGGCAATGGGAAAGGAAAGGGCATGTAGAAGAAAGGGCAGTTGATGCTGAGACTTAGTCCCTGATCCTTCAGAGGCTGGACCATCTGTGAGGCACTCATCACCTGGACCGAGCAGTTCAGCACCCCCAGCAGCACCAGCAGCTACATCCTTTGTCCAAGATTCTTCTGAATTTTTTGAGAGGCAGATTGAGCAGCTTAAAGCTTTGTTAGCAGATCATGAAGCC